>PISX010002957.1:96299-146385 GCA_004024625.1 Mellivora capensis | reverse complement strand
CCCCGCCCCTTCAAAACCCTCAGGTTGTTTTTCAGAGTCCATAGTCTCTCATGGTTCATCTCCCCCCCAATTTCCCTCAACTCCCTTCTCCTCTCCATCTCCCCATGTCCTCCGTGTTATTTGTTATACTCCACAAATAAGTGAAACCATATGATAATTGACTCTCTCTGCTTGACTTATTTCACTCAGCATAATCTCTCTTATTTGGCGATTTCCCACTTTGTTATTTTTTAAGTTATATTTATTTAAACTGATCTCTACACCGAACACGGAGCTCAAACTCACGTCCCCAAGAGCAAGAGTCATAGGCTCTTCCGAACTGAGCCAGCCGGGCATCTGACAATTTCTGACTTCAAATCAGTCTATATATTTGCTATCAGAGAACCAGCAGATAATCATATTTTCTTCTGAGTTGAAATATGATTAAGTAATTCGTAAATAAAGCACACAGAAGATTTTTGTGAGCATTTGAACTATTTTGTATATAAATGTTCACGTTTTAAAGGAAGGAATTCCTTCAACAATTGCTCACGGAGCACTCACTTTATGCTAGACTCTGCTGGAGGGGTTTAGGGGGCATCAGGGAAGTAAATGAACTTCTCCATCCTCTTGGACTTTACATTCTGGAGAATGTTTTTATGAGGATGTGTGGGAGTTTTAAACTATAGCAAATTCCAGGAGGCTTAGTAATATTTAGGGAGCGATCTGACATTATTTAAGTTTCTTTTTCAGGGTACCTGGCTGGCTTAGTCGGAAGACCATGCTACTTTTGATCTCAGGGTCATGAGTTCGAGCCCCACGTTGAGCATGGGATTACTTTAAAAAAAGGATTTCTTTTTCATAATTTAGATTTGAGAGATGGATATTTATTTTTTCAGCATTGATTGGTGCTACAAGAATTATACCTCCATCATTTAAGTCCTTTAAAGAGCTCTGTGGGGTTTTATGCCTGAAAATTGCATCCATTTAAGAAGCCTTTGGGGTGTCAGGTCCAACTGAACTGGGAGAGCAGAAAAAGCAGTACAGTCATTCAGGATGTTATCTTTAGGTACAAAGTCTCAAATCTTAAATCAGAATAAATTTACAGCTGCCTGTCCCCGCCTCCCCCCACTTTTGGGTTGAGGTTTTCAGGAGCAGAGAATTGTCAAGAAGTTCGAGAGGAAATGAAACTTTAAGTTTCTGGGGCCTGTTTCCATTGATGCATGGATATCTGCTTAGCAACACATTGTAGTTCTTACTCACACTTGAGAGGTAGTAAATTGCTTTTGGGTAGAAATGAATTAACTCTTTCCTATGGCTACATTACCATAACATGCTGTCAGAAGTGATTTAGTAAATGGAATATAGAAGGCTTAAAACTTTAATATCGTTCCAAGAAATAAATTGATTAATGTGTCCCTTTTTCATTAGTATGATCAGATTCACAAGATAATTTTATGCTAATACTCATTTTCTTAACCTCTATTGCCTATCTCTGCAAGCTCAAGGTTGGAAAGACATTTATAGTTACTAGTCTGACCTTCGGCATCCGTGAGATGCTTATTCCCCTCTATAACATCTTCACCAAATGGTCCAACATTTTTGGGTGCCCTAGACTAAGTTTCAGGGGTTCAGGGGTCTGGCTAAAAAAATACAAAACAAAACAGGGGTGCTTGGCTTGCTCAGTCACTGGAACATCTAAGTTCGAGCCCTATGTTGGGTATAGAGATTGCTTAAAAACAAACAAAAAAAGCTTTAAAACAACAACAACAACAAAAACTCTCTTTGCCTCCCAGAACTAAAATATTCTGTTCCTTTTAGTTAGAACAAGGAGATAAGGCCAAAGTTTTAAAAAACTTGCAGCTTTGTAAAGAAGAATTTCTTGTGCTTTTTACCTGAGGGAAGAAAAAGAGCTTTATTACTGGTAATCGCAATTTCTATATCTAAGATAAACTAACATTCTGTATCTAAATAACATCTGTATCTAAACACAGCTGACCTAAGGGCGCCTGGCTGGCTCAGTTGGTGGAGCATATGAGTCTTGATCTCTGGGTCATAAGTTCAAGCCTCATGCTGGTGTAGAGATTACTTAAAAATAAAATCATTAGGGGTGTCTGGCTAGTCTCTTGGTTTCAGCTCAGGTCATCATCTTAGGTTCCTGAGATCAAGCCCAGTGTTAGGCTCTGCCCAGAGCACACTCTGCCTCTCTCTCCCTCTCCCTCTGCCCCTCCAGCGCTCCCTTTCTCTCTGTCTCACTCTTTCTTTCTCTCTCAAATGAAATAAACAAATCTTCAAGAACTAAGATAAAATAATTTAAAAATGAAATAAATAAAAATAAATAAACAACTGACATAATTATTATGTGCCTAACACTGGCTATATCATTTTTATGTCTTTTCTTAACTCAAACATTTGTCATTTAACTTTCCCAAGACCCTTAAGCACCTAGTACTATCATGATCTTAATTAACAGAGGTGATCAAAGAGAAAAGCAGAGACATTAAGTAATTTGCCTACTATTTTAACATCAGAGAGGATCTTCAGAATAGTAGAATCCATTCCTAATTTTCTAGAATTTGCCTCTATATTTTTGTCAGAAAGTTGGAGTTGGAAATCTTAGGTCCATGGTGTTGTTATTACTTCAGGTTTCCTCATTCTCAAATTTATATGTCTCCGCATTGCCTAAAATAGTCTATATTTACATACAACTATGTATCTGTATATAGATAGTAACAAATGGTTGCAACTATTCTTCTCCCAGTTTGACCATGGATAAGGTGAAGAAGATAAAAATGTATTTGATTCCAGGCACCTTTGTACTTTAAACTTTAATAACAACTAAAAGCATGGCTCCATCCAACAGCAACAGAATACGTATTTATCTCATGCACAAATGGAACATTCTCTAGGATGGGCCATATATTAAGCCATATAAAAAGACCCAATTAAAAGAATTGAAATCATACAAATACATTTTCTGAGCGTGATGGAATTGAATTAGAAATCAACTGCAGAAGAAAATTTGGGAGATTCACATATATGGGAAAAATAAACAGCACACATAAAAAAAACCAAAGGATCAAAGAGGAAATCACAAGGAAAATTTGAAAATGTCTTGAGATGAAATAAAACAATACAGCATACCAAAACTTATGTGATGCAGCTAAAACAGTGCTTAGAATGCAATTTAGAGCTACAAATGTCTACATTGAATAAAGAAGAGGGACACCATGTGGCTCAGTTAAGCATCTGTCGTCAGCTCAGGTCATGATCCCAGGGTCCTGAGATTGAGTCCTGTATTGGGCTCACTTCTCCCCCTGCCCACTGCTCCCCATGCTTGTGCTCTCTCTCTCTGTCAAATAAATAAATAAAACCTCAAAAGTTAAAAATAAAAAGAGGAGAGATCTCAAGTCCACAAGAAAATCTCCCACTTTAAGAATTTAGAAAAAGAGCAAACTAAACCCAAAGCAATCAGAAGGGATGAAATGTAAGACTAGAGCAGAAATAAATAAAATAGAGAATAGAAAAACAATAAAGAAAACCAATGAAATTAAAAGTTGGTTCTTTGATGACATCAACAAAGCTGACAAAATTTTAGCTAGCCTGACCAAGCTAAAAAAGGAGAGACTTAAATAATTAAAATTAAAAATGAAAGGAAGGCCATCACTACCCATCTTACAGAAATAAGAATTATAAAGGAATATTGTGAACAACTATTCACCCAAAATTAGATAAATGAAATGACAAATTCCTAGAAAGATACAAGTTACTAAAAAAGACTCAAGAAGAAATAGAAAAAATGAATAGTCTTGTAACAAGTAAGATATTAAAATAGTGATTTTAAAACTTTTCACAAAGATCCAAGGCCAGGTGGATCTACTGGTGAATTCAACAAAACATTCAAAGAATTAATACCAATCCTTCCCAAACTCTTTCAAAAAACAGAAGAGGAAAAACACTGCTCAACTCATTCTAAGGTCATACAATAAAGCCAGTGTTACCCTGATGTCAAATCCAAAGACACTGTAAAAAAAACCTACAACCAGTGTTTCTTACATTCATGTTTTCCATATGAATATAGACACACACCTAATATTCATATCATATATGAATAAAGTCATAAAAATCCGCAACAAAATTTTAACGAACTGAATCCAGCAGTTGGTTTTCAGTGAGGATCCCAGGACAATTCAGTGGGAGAAGGCAGAGATGTTACAATACCCCAATATCCACATGCAAAAGGATAAAACTGGACTTCTTCCTCACACCATACACAAAAATTTACACAACATGGATCATAATCCTAAATGTTAATTATAAAACTCTTAGAAAAAAACATAGATATAAATCTTTGCAACCTGGGGTTAGGCAATAGCTTCTCAGATATGACACCGAAAATTCAAGTGACGAAAGAAAATACAGATAAATTGAACTATGCCAAAATTCAAAACTTTTGTGGTGTAAGCAATACCATCAGGAAAGTAAAAAGACAAGCCACAAAATGGGAGAAAATATCGGCAAAACATATATCAGATAAGGGACCTACATCTAGAATAGATTAAGAACTATTGCAGTTCAATAAGAAAAAGACAAGCCAATTAAAAACTAGGCAAAAGATCTGAATCAGTAATTCTCCAAATAAGATGACTTAATGGCCAAATAAATGAACAACAAGATGCTCAATGACATTTTTCATAAAGGAAATACAATTCAAAACCACAACGAGGTACTACTTCACACCCTCTATGGTAGCTCTAATCAAAGAGAGGGATGCCTGGCTGGCTCTGTCAGGAGAGCATATGACTTTCAATCTCAGGGTTATGAGTTGGAACCCCATGTTGGATGTAGAGATTACTTAAGAAAATAAAATCTTTTGAGAGAGAGAGAGAGAGAGAGAGGAATGCCTGAGTGACTTAGTGGGTTAAGTGTCTGTCTTTAGCTCAGGTCATGATCCTAGGGTCTTGGGATAGAGTCACACGCCAGGCTCCTGGCTCAGAGGGGTGTCTACTTGTCCCTCTCCCTCTGTTTGCCACTCTGCCTACTTGTGCACTCGTGCTCTCGCTCTCTCTCTGTCTCTCTCTCGCGCGCGCTGACAAACAAATAAATAAATCTAAATCTAAGTGATGAGGAAGTGGAAAAGTTGGAACCCTCCCTCATAACTGGTGAGAATTGAAGATGGTATAGTGGCGTTAGAGGAACAGTTTGGTAGTTACTCCAAGTTGAACAGAATTCCCACATGACCCAGCAGCTGCACTCCTAGGGAATGTACCCAAGAGAAATGAAAACACTCTGTCCACCTAACAACTTGTATAGGAATGTTTCTACCAGCATTATTCATAGTAGCCAAGAAGTGGAAACAATTCAAATGTCCATCAACTGATAGGGGGATAAATAATGTGTATATATCCATGAGATGAAATATTACTTAGCAATAAAAAGAAATGAAATATGGCTACCAAAAAAAATATTGTGCTAAGTGAAAGTCACAAAATGTCATATAATATGATTCCATTTGTATGAACTATACTCAGTGAGCATATTTATAGAGACATAAAGTAGATTAAAGGGGCTTGGGGCTTGAGGTAAGGGACAGGGGCAGGAAATGGGCATTGACTATTAATGGGTACAAGGTTTCTTTACAGAGGCATGAAAAATTTCTAAAATTAGGCTGTGGTGATAGTTTTATGATCCTGTGAATGTGCTCTATACATTAAATTGTAACCTTTAAATAGGTGAACTGTATTTTATGTGAATTGTATCTCAAAAAAAACCATTTAAAAAAGGGCAGGGCATCTTATTCTGTTCTTTCCTAAATCAACAGTACTCACACAATCCCTCAAATATTTTCAATAATTTTTTTATTGTCACTCTTTTAAGGCCAAGCTTAAAAAAATTCACAAATTCTAGAAAACTTTCTTAAAATACCTTTTATGTTCCATGCTGACCAGTTTGAGTGGACATTTCTCCAGAACGTAGTCAGCCATCTAACCCTGCTTATGTAATCTTGGTAGTTGTTCTAGAGTATTCCAATGACATTCCTGAGCTGAGACTTATTTCCTCAAGTCCTTTACCTTCATTATGTACTGTTGTGTGGTTCCAAGGAAAGCTGATGATTCCATTTGCTCCTGAGTTTACAGTCTGGAGCTCATTGAAGTTCATGCTCAATTAGTGAAAGCTTTGACCTTGATCTTTACTTCAGTCAGGGTCGAGGCAGTACACAGCAGGCTGACTCAAAAGGTTTGACAGGAACTGAATGAGGGCACTATTTCACAGAGGTGTGGGCAGACTTAAAGAACAAAGGATTAGGTGAAGCACCACACACTAGCAACAGCAGGAAGCTTTTTCCACGTCTAAGCCCAAAGGGAAAATTGGAGAAAACAGTTGTTAAATCAAGGACCATAACCTTGGAAAAATAGGGTCACCTCTACTGAACCCCAGGCTTGGAGGAACATAGCAACTGCCAAAACTCTGGCATAAGGAAGGGACAGACAGGAGTGCCCTACCTTCTCTCCTGCTCTCTTAGCATCCACCATGAACCCAACCCAAAGGAAGCCAGAGAAACAGGGAGTCAGACCCCCATTTGTAGATACCAGCCTCCCATGGGACAGATAACAGAAAAGACAAAGATGGATCTGGAGGGGCAGATGGAGACATATAGTAAAGCCCTGTCCCGGCCTCTAAGCACCAACGTTCCCACCTCTAACCAGAAGCCTTTTCTGGATAATCAAGGAACATCATGGTGGCCATTCCTCTGTTGCTCCTGTTGTCGGTTTCTAAAACTTTGGGCCCTGTCAAAAGCAGCTGTTATTTCAAACCTCTACTAGTTTTCTCCAGGGAGTCTCTGACTTTGCTAGCATAGGAGAAGAGTACCTCCCCACTAGTACCTATAGCCCTTCAACTGGTTTACAAAAGTAGACTTTCCCTTCTGTGTTCACAGCCTCCTCCCTCTGGAAACATGGACAGGTTCCTGAGGGCTGAGTCAGGGATGGATTTTCTTTCCCCTCCTTCCAGTCCTTCTCCCTCTGAGAGAGAGGCTATAGAACACATCACCCAGCAGCCCCCTTGGAACTTCTTCCAGCTGATAATTATCATGTGCCAAGTCTTTTTATACTCCCATAGGCAGAAAAAAAACTCCTTATTGGCCTTTTCATATTTATTTGACCCTTGGGCAGGAGTGGGATGAAGTTGCTGTAAGAGGAGCCTTAATATTTTGAAAACCAATTACTGCGTTATACTTGTAATGTGGTGATGATCTCAGAAGCCACACCAGGTCAAGCAAGATGATTTGTTCCTACAGATAATATAGCCTGATGTTTCTGCCTTCACATTTCTTTTGTCATTAACTTGCAATGGATGCATCTTAGCTTTTCCATGTGTACCGGCTTATTTACACTCACACCTCAAGGGCTCTTTCCACCGTGACCCCCTAGAGAGTACCCTAACTTTTTCATAGTCCTAATTTAACAATGTAAAGACCTATTTATCTTGTTTCTGAGTTTGCAACAATGTTCCAAATCCTTAAGGTTGCCAAAAGTCTGACCTCTGAAAAGGTCTGAAAACTGACAGAAAAAACATGGCATTTTACCATGATAAAAGTGTTATAAAAATGTATAATAATGGCTAACATTATGGCATTTCTTTTTTTTTTTTTTTTTAGGCTGGAGTATATTGTCAAGACCAAGTTATAAATTTTTTTTAATTTCTTTTCAGCATAACAGTATTCATTGTTTTTGCACCACACCCAGTGCTCCATGCAATATGTGCCCTCCTTAATACCCACCACCTGGCTCCCCTAACCTCCCACCCCCTGCCCCTTCAAAACCCCGCAGGTTGTTTTTCAGAGTCCCTAGTCTCTCATTTCTGAGAACTTACTCTGTTATAGGCCCTGGCCGAAAAATCTTTCTTGTGTCATACCAGTTTTTCACCAGCGACCTGGTAGCTTTTTTTTTTTTTTTTTAAGATTTCATTTATTTATTTGAGAGAGAGACAGAGAGAAAGCATAAGCAGCAGGGGGAGGGGCAGAGGGAGAAGCAGGGAGCCCAATGCAGATGGCTGTCTGGATCCCAGGACCCTGGGATCATGACCTGAGCCAAAGGTAGGCATTTAACCGACTGAGCTTCCCAGGTGCCCCGAATCTTGGTATCTTTTAAAAAAAATTTTTTTTAACTTGGTATCTTTTTAAAATATGTTCTGCTTTTCTTTCTTGTTCTCCCTTTTCTTGTATCTGGAAAATGGAATGGTTCCTTTTCAGTCTATAGGATTCTCCCCCATCAGAAATGGTTGGGTGCTCGTAGTGATCCCAACTTGGGAAAGAGAGAATAGGGACTATTGGATGAGAACTGAAGGTTATTATAATCCAAAATAAGTGATGGGGTAAAAATGCCAAATGCCCCATGGTGGACTGTGTACGATCTCGCCTGGACAGTGGCAAGGGTCAAGCAGTGGTCTGCTGGCCTTTCCCTCTGTGAGTTATAGAAAAGCCTTTGCTTATAAATCAGTGGAGCGGAAGGTCACACTAAGGGCTTGCCCACACCAGCTTGTTTACTCTAGGATCAGAAGCAAGGCCTCACTTAATCTCAGTTATCCTAAGGCTGCATATTTGCCACCTCCACCCATCCACCCACTAGCTCTGGCCCTAACTGGCTCCTAGAATGACTGTGGCCCCTGGCCAGCACAGACTGGTCATCATTCCTCTGGACAGCTGGAGCTAGTACATCAGGCAGGAGCTGTCAGAAAAATGCAATTATCTTCATGCCAGTAGTAGATGGGGACTCATATTGCTGAAGGGAAAAGACCAGTTCTTCTACTCTTGCATTAAAAGGCTTTAGTATGCTGCTTCACTGTAAATATGGGACTGGTGACCTGTGCCTGCCTACTGGGCGGGTCGGTGCTCTGAACACACAGTCACCGTATAGGAGGGCCCTGTTTCTTCCTTGTACAAGGGAGAATAAGAATTGGCCACTTTGAAGTGATTATTATTCCATCCTCCATTTGAACACTCAGTCCAGACAGATTTAGTGAAGAAATGCTATGTTCAATGCACCATGCTATGGGAGATGCAGACAAGTCCACTGGAGTTTAGGATCCAGGAGAGGATTAAAAAAATATATAAACATAGTACAAGTACATGGTCATAACTTGACTTCCAGAATGAGAGAAGCCCAGGTTCAAATTTCTGCTCTGTCTTTTTGATAGGTGGTTCTGTATCAATTGGAAACCCATTAGCAAAAACTTAAATTCGATCCATATAGCATATATTACATGGAGGTTAACTCAAAATACAGCATAGACCTGAACATAAAATCTAGAACTAGAAGGTTTTCTGGAACAAAACATGGGAGAAAGACTTTGCTAGGCAAAGATTCCTTTGATTTAAAAAAATGATAAGAATATCCATAAAAGAAAAAAATGAGTAAGTTGGACTTAATCAAAAGTAAAAATTTTCCTTGAAAAACACTAACAAATGAAAAGACAACCACAGACTGGGAGAAAATATCTGCAAAGCACATATCTGATGAAAGACTTGTATCCAGAATATATATTCAGAGATCTCAAAATTCAATAATAAGAAAACAGGGGCGCCTGGGTGGTTCATTAGGTTGAGCATCTGCCTTCAGCTTGGGTCATGGTCTCTGGGTCCTGGGATTGAGCCCCACGTTGGAGTTCCTGCTCAGTGGGGAGTCTCTTTCTCTCTCTCTCTCTCTCCCTCTCTGCCCCTCCCCACTGCTCCTTCTCTCTCTCAAATAAATAAATAAAATCTCTTTAAAAAATAAAATAAAATAATAAGAAAACAGCCCAGTTTTTAAAATGATCAAAAGACTGTATACAGAACACATGAAAAGTTCCTCAATATCTTTAGTTATTAGAGAAATACAAATAAAAACCACAATAAAATACCTCTAGATATCTGTTGGGATGTCTTTTTTTTTTTTTACGATTTTATTTATTTATTTGACACAAAGAAAGAGATCACAAGTAGGCAGAGGCAGACAGAGAGAGAGGGGGAAACAGGCTTCCTGATGAGCAGAGAGCCTGATTCGGGGCTCAATCCCAGGACCCTGAGACCATGACCTGAACGAAGGCAGAGGTTTAATCCTCTAAGCCAACCAGGTGCCCCGAGATGTCTCTTTAAAAAAAAAAAAATATTTAAGTAATCTCTACACCCAATGTGGAGCTCAAACCCAAGGCTCAGAGATCAAGAGCTGCATGTTCTCTGATCTGAGCCAGCCAGGGACACCCTATTAGAATGTCTTAAGAAAAAAAAAAAAAAGGAAGGAAGGAAGGAAGGAAGGGAGGGAAGGAAGGAAGAAAAACTGGTAATACCAAGTGCTGGCAAGACAGCAACAAGGGGTTCTCTCACACGTTGCTTATTAGAACACAAAATGATATAGCCACTTCAGAAGAAAGATTTGGCAAATTTTATCCTATGTAGCAATCCTACTCCTAGGTATCTATCTACCCACGTGAAATGAAAACCTATGTTCCTACAACACCTATCCATGAATGTTTTTTGTTGTTGTTTTTATTTTTGCTTTTAGAGATTTTTTTTTAAAGATATATTTATGAGAGAGAGAGAGAGCTGGCATGAGCAAGGGTGGGTGGAGGGTGCTGGGCAGAGAGGGGAGAGCAAAGGAAGCTAGAGAAGCAGACGCCCTGCTGAGCGGGAAGCCCGATGTGGGGCTTGATCCCAGAACCCTGAGATCATGACCTGAGCCGAAGGCAGAGACCTAACTGACTGGGCCACCCAGCTGCCCCTCCGAGAATGTTTCTAAGTACTTCGGTTCCTAACCAACAAAACCAGGAAGCACCCAAGGACATTTCAATGGTTAATGAATAAACCGCCATACACCCATACAGAGAAACGTCCCCCGGCAATAAAACAGAACTACTGGTACAGGCAGCAACGCCGATGAATCACAGACGCTTCACAACCGTGAAATGCTCAGGGAAGGCATCTAGACTCAACAGGCTGCATGCTGTATGATTCCACTTAGGTGGCACTTTGGAAAAGGCGAAAGAGGAAGGATAGAGATCAGATCAGTATTTTCTAGAGCCTGGGAGCAGGGGAAGGGGTTGATCACTTCAGGTCAGGGGGCATTCTTTGGATAATGAAACTGTCCTATTTTTTTAATGTTCTTATTTAGTTACAGTTATTAACATACCATGTGATATTAGTTTCTGGTGTACAATCCTGTGACTCAATATCTGGATTGTGGTAGTGCTTCCATGGTGCTCCCATGACTGTAACATCACAGCCCTGTACAGCCGAAAGCATGAAATTTGCTATGTGGAAATTACACCTCCATAAACACAACTTGGAAGAAAAAGCAGCAGTATGGTAGACAGCCCTTCCTGAGCACTTAGTTGTCAAAAACTACAAACGTGGTATTAAAACAAACCAAAACACTGCTCTGGCACTTTGAGCTGAGTGAGGGACCTTAGGCAAGTTTTTGTAACTTTCATAAATCCTTATTTTCTTATCTTTAAAATGAAAAACATATATATAGTAGCATTGCAGAAAAAAATACGTTCTGAGAATGAAATGCCACACTGTCCGAAATAAAATTAGCTGACTGTGCCTGGCATATTGGAAGGACTCCTGAAGTTTTGACCATTAGTATTACTCTTAATGGAGAATCTTGTAGGTGAGGGCACTGGGCTGGGCACTAAGAGTAATAAGGAGAAAAGACCATGAGCCCCTGCCCGCAGGCAGCTCACAGTCCAACAGAAGAGACAAGGAAGCAGACGAACAATCGAAAGGCAATGTGTTAAGTCCTGTAAGTGGGAGGCTGGCAGAGATACTGTCTCTGAAATCATGGAGAAGGAGGATGCTCTGACCGGGGGAGAGGGCGGTGCTGCCAACAAACCTTCCAGAGGTGGGGGTGGCTTCTGACTGTGTCTTGAAGGACTAGTAAGTGTCTGCAGACAGGGAGCCAGTGAGATGTGGGCTGAGTGAGAAGACAAGATGGAGGAGAACCAGAAAGAAACACCCCTCGGTCACCCCCTCCCTACACACACCAAGCAGGTCATGGGAATTCATGGCAGGGGAACTTTTGAGCCAAACCTCCAAGTTGGCCTTGGATACTGTGTGGGGAAAACACGTCAGCAGAGGCTGGGGGGAAGCTCACATAAGCTAACATGACATCCTGATTCTGACATACTATCCTAACGTCCAGAATGAGTAACTCTTTTGGAAAAGAGCTTTCATAAACTCTCCTGAACCCCTTCCAGTGTCTTCGATTCACCTGGAGAAAAGTCATCCTAAACTCCAATTTAAAACCTCTTGGCGGCAGTTTTCCTTCCTCCTTCTTCGTGAATGCATGGGGAGGATGGTTCCAGAAAAACTTGAAGCTGTGACTTTGCCTACTATTTGAGGTCTAGTGCATGTCTTTCAATGGCCTGTGCTTCTTGGGACACGGTATTTAAAGACAACTAACTCTCTTTTAGGTGCAAAATACCACTGTGAAGCTATTCGAAAGATTTCTGGCAAAGAAGGGAAATAGAGGGTTGGGGGGGAGAAGCAGAACATCGAATGAAGTGGGTCTTTGTTTGTATAAATAGATAAACCTGTGTCGAGACTCTGCCCTTCTACTGTCCCTACAATCCCTCAACAGGTGGCATGAGCTCCTTGACATTTGTAGAGCAGATGGGATGTCCTTTTAATGTTGTTGCTAATTGACAAGGGCCTCGGTGGTTGTGTGCATGCAGCTGCGTGCCTGGTTTAGGGTGGGCGACAGAATTAGAAACTGCTACCTGCTCCTTCTGGTGGAGGAGTGAGAGCTGTAACGGCGTCAGCTGGCCAGAGCACACTGTGTGAAGTCCCAATCAAAGGGCTTATTTTGCCGGATTTATTTCCCTTAACTTGCCAATCCTTCCCACTCCCTTGCATGGCTCTGAATGTCGGACAACCTGAACAAGGAAACCTTGTTCCTCCAAAAATTACCTTTAGCATAGGCTCAGTGTTTTCCTGTCCAGATTTTCAAAAGCAATTCGCGTTGCATTAAATTTACACCAGAAATGAGCTTGTGCTTCTCAGAAATGGTCTAGAGAGAAACTGAAGGGGCTGGGAAGTAGCTCAACCAGTCCTTGGAGCCGACCAGGTATTCTAATCAGAGGATAAACAACCCGGAGTCAGAAGTCCTGTCCCGGTGCAGCCATAATTTTTGCAATTCTCATTTCATAAGTCATATGGTGAGTAGATGCAGCCCCACTTCCTGGAGTGAACACACGCAATGCCAAGACCACAGCCATGTCCTTCCTTGCTCAGCATCCACGAGGACCCTGCATGCTAATTAGAACATTTTTGTTTATACAAAACAAAGCAGAAAACACTTACTTGATCAGTTTGGAAATGGTCTTTTACACTGTATTGGGTTCCTTCAATTATTCAGCTTCTTGGAAGAAAACAAATCCCAATTATTAATCATATCCTATTAGATCAGACTTGAAAACAATTTATATGGTAATGAGGAATTTACGGAGCCCACTGAGTATATCACATTGTGCCTGAGTCCAAGGGTTATTTCTAAGACACTCGTGCTCATTTTCCTGTAATCAATGGCATACATTTTCCTTTTAGGTCCTCAAACAAATTTTGGAAATAAATGTCTTACTGTTCTCTTTCTCTCTTCTCCCAACACCATTACTGTGTCCTTAGCTCAAAAGGAGAGACAAGAAAGAGAAGATCCATTTACAATACCTTATTCTCTCCAAAGCCCCAAGTCTATTTTTTAAATTTTTTTATTGAAATTCAATTTAGTGAACATATATTGTCATATTAGTTTCAGGGGTAGAATTTAGTGATTCATCAATTGCATATAACACCCAGTGCTCATTACATCACGTGCCCTCCTTAATGCCCGTTACCCTGTTACCCCATCCCCCACCCCACCTCCCCTCCAGCAACAAACTCAGTTTGTTTCTTTTTCTTAAAATATTTTATTTATTCATTCATTTTGACAGAGAGAGACCACAAGCAGGCAGAGCAACAGATAGAGAGAGAGGGGGAAGCAGGCTCCCCGCCGAGCAGAGAGCCCGATGTGGGGCTCGATCCCAGGACCTTGGGATCATGACCTGAGCCGAAGGCAGAGGCTTAACCCACTGAGCCCCCCAGGCGCCCCCTCAGTTTGTTTCTTAATGGTTAATAGTCTCTTACAGTTTGCCTCCATCTCTGTTTTTATCTTATTTTTTCTTCCCTTCCCCTATGTTCTTCTGTTTTGTTTCTTAAATCACATGTATGAGTGAAATCATATGGTATTTGTCTTTCTCCAACTGTCTTATTCCACTTAGCATAATACCCTCTAGTTCCATCCATGTCATTGCAAATGGCGAGATTTCACTTTTTGATGGCTGCATAATATTCCTGTGTGTGTGTGTGTGTATGTGTGTGTGTGTGCGCCACATCGTCTTTATCCATTCATCTGCCAATCAACATCTGTAAGCCCCATGTCTATTAATGAACAATAGTATAGATGATTTTTTTTTTAAAAAGTTAATGATCTGCATTCAAGGGATTAAGTGGGCTACTATTTATCATTAGTATTAAACAGAACTGAAATTAAAATTTTAATATCCATCATTACCATTTTTTCAGGGCTCTCTTTATGACAGTATTAAGTGCTTTTCTGTGTCATAATATTAAAAGTAGCTAATATTACGGGTGCTTGGGTGGCTCAGTTGGTTAAGCGTCTGCCTTCAGGTTGGGTCCTGGGATTGAGGTACAAGTCAGGCTCCCTGCTCAGCGGAGAGCCTGCTTCACCCTCTCCCTCTGCTGCTCCCCCTGCTTGTGCACTCTCTCTCTCTCTTTCTATCAAATAAATAAATAAATTATTTAAAAATAAAAAAGCAGGTGGCTCAGTGGGTTAAAGCCTCTGCCTTCGGCTCAGGTCATGATCCCAGAGTCCTGGGATCGGGCCCCGTGCCGGGCTCTCTGCTCAGCGGGGAGCCTGCTTCCTCCTCTCTCTCTCTCTCTGCCTGCCTCTCCCCCTATTTGAGATCTCTGTCTATCAAATAAATAAATAAAATCTTAAAAAAAAGATTTGTTAATAAATAAATAAATAAATCAATAGTTAATATTATTAGTACTATTAACATTATTATTGATAATTTATAATGTGCCATGCATGGTGTCAAGTTCTTTAGCTCTCTTATTCCTTTGATCAACATATGTCATAGACATTATCATGAACCCTATTTTTTTTTAATTTTTAGTTTTTAACCATATTTCATAACCAAAGAAAGTGAAACTTGAAAGTTGAGCTTGGCAGGTCTGAAGGCAAAGCCTGTGTGCCCCTTAGATCTTTGGATGAATCCTTAAGTGGACAGTTGTCTTCTTTTTTTTCAATTCCTTGATTGATCAGGTTTATATTAAACTGAAGCTAATTTATATCTAAAGGATTGTCTTTCCTTGGTCGTGGGAGCTTTCTTGGCCTGTCAAAGCCTCAGCAATAAGAAAACCTGCCAGAGGTGCCTGGGTGGCTCAGTGGGTTAAAGCCTCTGCCTTCAGCACAGGTCATGATCCCAGGGTCCTGGGATCGAGCCCCACATCGGGCTCTCTGCTCAGCGGGGAGCCTGCTTCCCTTCCTCTCTCTGCCTGCCTCTCTGCCTACTTGTGATCTCTGTCAAATAAATAAACAAAATCTTAAAAAAAGAAAAAGAAAACCTGCCATACCCTTGAACAGTTTTGCCTTCCCAAGTCCTTGTGCTGTGGACCAGTGCATTCTTCCCCTTCCCAACTCTGAGGCTGCAGTAACCCTTTTGTTCACCGATTTCCTGGCACACCAGTGTTTTCAAACTAGAATCAAAACAGAGTCCAAATATTACTTCTGCCTAGCTTGATTTAAACCATTCATGGGCTTTTCAAGTGATTTTCTTAGAACATAATATCACTGGAGTCATATCACTATTTACTATCTGCCATCATTTCACTCATCTTTTTCCAGATGGAAGCAGCTTCCATGGTCTTCCCTCTGTTTCTCCCATTTTAGATGGGAGAAGCTGAGTAGAAACCCACCAGAGTCCCCAGTGGTGGCAGTGTGGAGCAGACAGGCCTTTTTATTTTTAATTCACTGAATATGAAGGGGGGCACTCTGTAGCTGTTTTCTGTCTAGACAGGATATGATGATAATAGCACAAGTAAAAGTTCATGTATTCCAGCCAGGGACAAATTAAGTGGGTACAGGGCAGAGAGATATGTCATGCTGTTATTAACATCCAGCCACACACTGCCCACCCCCCGGGCATGGTGCCCAGATTAATTGGCTTGCCCAGAACGCATCTATGATTAGAAGAAAGCTCTCAGGAAATGCTGGGCAGCATGCGTTCGGACTCTCAATTTTCTTTCTCACAGGCACTGAAAGTTAGGCATTTTATTTTATAGACCAAGAGCACCAACTGTTTGACACCATTGGTTTATGAAATGTTTTGCTGGTTTTCCTCCATAGGTTATAAATATTTCTGGAAGAAACCAGCCACCGTATGTTGGAATGATTCAAGCACCATTCATTATTGCTTTTCCGAGGTGCCCAGGCTCTGGCTTAGGTGGGGATCGTAGATTTACGGGAAGAGGTGTACATCTTGAGTATATGCTTGAAAGATCAAAGGGAGGCTCTTTATGTCACATGAGCTGTTGAAATAAAACCCCCGAGATTGCCATTGCTTAAAAATACTGCCATTTGTGCCTCGAGGAATATAATGGTGATCAGACCGGGCACCTGGCTGACTGAGTTCCATTCTGCGTCAGCCAGAAAGGGAAGGGATCAGAAAAGAGCCAACGGCACAGAGCAACTTCAAAAATAGCTTCTTTCAGTGGAAAAGCTGAGATGAATAGTAAAGAAGGTAGACTCTGTATCCAAGAAAAATCAAGGGTGAAATTGCTTGTGTTGCAGACCAAAGGCTCAATACCTCTCTTGGAGGCAGACAAGCAATTCCAATAGCCTCTAAAAAACTTAGGCATGCATAAGCCAATGATATAATTCAGTTCAATAAGGAGCTCTTGTTAATTTACGACACCGTGTTTATCATCATACCTGCAAAACCAAGCAGGTTAAACCCTATGGGTGGATCAAAAGAGGTCATTCCTGAATATTTGTTATTATTGAGAAGCTTTGAGGAAATATTGAGAAAACCCTTTTAAAATGCGACTCCCAACAGCTCTGGCTTGCTTTTTTTGGATGCTGGATCCATTCAGGTTCCATTCCTTAAAAATTTGCCATAATATATTCCTATTCCTTTTCCAAAAGGCTACAATAAGTAAACCTTTCCCAGCACACCCCATCATTTAACAGTGAGACATTCAAGAATTATCATGAGTGATATAAAAGGTTATACTTTCTGAAACTGGGTTTTGAGAACTCTCTGTCTTTCAGCCTCAGAAACTCAATCCTTCCAATTTTTGCAACTATTTACATAGAGAAACTAGAAATCTAAGACTTGAGTGAGTACTGGGAATTTCTGCCTTGGTGTCATGCCAGAGACCTTGCATTCTAAGGCACTAGTACATGGGCTTCAGTCTCTGCCACTCTCATTCATTAAGATATACATTCATTCATTCATTTGTCAGACCATTAGAGCACAGCTGTGTCTGGCCAGCGTTGAATTTTGTTCCATGAAGGCTTGAATCTGAAGGAAGAAAAGTAGCAGGCATGTTTTGGAAGGCAATGGAGGAATAGGTAGTGTTTTTAGTGTTTCAAAATATGTAATCTATAGGATGGTGTCCATCCACAGTAAACAATAAATGTTAGCCATTAACATTACCTCTGTGTTAATTATCAAACAACAGAGTAACCACATAGAGAATTTTTCAATGACAATTTAATTAAAAATTCCACCAACCTCATCCATCACCAGTTTTCATTTTACATTCATTTATTGTTCCAAAAAATTTATTTATTGATCTCCTACTATACTTCAAAGAACAGCATAGACTATTTGCAGATTATCTTTTCACTTCTGTTCATTGGCACTCTTAATTTCTCAGAGTTAAGTATCTCATACAGAGGATTTCTCATGCTGTTACATGTTCTTTACATTTACAGTTTAATCAGTGGATATTATTCTTTCAATATCATTCATTTGACAATTTTTCTCTTGTAGAATATGAAGCTTCTTTCCAAATTTTCAGTATTATAAAAAAATGCAATAATAAGCCCCTGAGTGTCTCATTTTTTCCCCCAATAATTTACTGGCATACATTCCCCAAAATCTAAATACCAGGTTAGAGGATATAAACATTGTTTTGGATTTTGAAGCATCCTGCCAAATTTCTGAATCTTGCACTAATTTACAATGATGATTTTCTTTGTATCAGTCGCATTTCATTGCCACCTTCATGAAGACATTGTTTGGTTCCTAGATGGAAAATTGAGGAACACTCTAGTCTCATCAGGAAGGTACACATAAGCCATTTCTTAGACAGGTTATCTTCCATAGCCCATTCATTGTATAAATACTGTGCACTAATGCACTAAGCAAGAAAGACATAGCCCTGCTCCCCAGACTTTTAGCACCTCCTTACTTCCTTAGACCTTACTCTTTAAGCCTCTTTCTTTTTTTCCTTTTTTAAAGATTTTATTTATTTATTTGAGAGCTAGAGAGAGAGCACAAGCAGGGGGAAGAGGGAGAAGCAGGCTCCCTAGCCCAAGCCGGGGATCGATCTCAGGACCCTGGGATCATGACCTGAGCCAAAAGCAGATGCTTAACTGACTGAGCCACCCAGGTGCCCTCTCCTTAAGCCAGTTTCTATACCCAAATCCCCCCCCCCCGCCACCTCCTTTGGCTTTACAGAAGGTCACAAATGGAAGAAACCTCAAATATCTCTTGTACCCCCTTCATTTTAGAGTTAAGGACCCGGCAAGCCAGAGAGATTGTGAACTGCTTCAGATCACAGACTTAACAGAGAGATCTGGGACGAGATCCTCTGCATAAAGCTGATTGGTACCACTGCCAGAAAATATCAAGGGGGGTGGCCCATATACTAATATAGGAAAGAAAAAGGAAAACTCAGCATGGCCTTTGGGCAGGTATGACCTCAACATTAATTAAGTGTTCTAAGTTGTACTACATCCCTAATGTGCATATGGCATTTCATGTGCACCCAGTTATCAGAAAACTGGGGAATTACCTACCCAGCCCAGGGGCTGCTGCCATTCCTGGTGCCGTTCGAAAGTAAAAGGAAGGTTACCCTCCCAGAAAGGAAATTAGGAAGCATCGAAATATAAAAGATGAGCTCTTCCAAAGCATTAAGGCTACCCTCTTTAGCTTACAGCATACAAAGTGCAGTGTGACTGGTCAGCCCATACCCTGAGCTCTGGATCCAGTGGTTCTGTCTCCAGCATTTCTTAGAATAGCTTTATGTTCCCCCAACGCATACTGCTATTTCATGTCTTTGTGCCTTTACTTCTGTTGTTCTCATAGCCTGAAACCAAATTAGCCCCTGTCTAGCTAGCTAATTTTGACTCATCTTTCAAGACTTATTAACTCAAAGAATGCCTCTTGTAGGAAGTCTTCCACGATGTCTCCAGGCTACAATGACTAGCTAGTCTCCATTTATAAAGAACCTGTGCATTCTTTTATCGCACTGGGTTGAGAATATTTGTTTCTGTGTCTGTCTCCCTCCCTGGACTAAGCTGATCAAGATCAGGATCTGGAACTTATTTTTATATTCCCAATGCTGAGAGCACAGTAGACATTTCATACATATTTATCGAACTGAAATACTTAAAATGTTTGAATAAGAATCTTGTGAAAATCCAAAAATCCACTGAAGGTGGTCTGTGATTAGCACAGGAAAATTCTTACAAAGAATACTTAGATCAATTTTGTTGTGTTACTGGGCAGGACAAAAAATGTATTGGCAAGAAAGAGGTAGTCTATTTGGCCTCAAAATAAGAGAAACCAATAACAATAATTTATAAAAATGTAAATTGTTAATATCATTACCATCAATTCCTCTGGGATCTTCTAGAAATACCCTGTCTTAAAGTTCCAACCTCTCCTTCTCTACCAGTTCCTTTCTGCTTAACTTACAAATTCACTCAAATATTTCACATCCTTAAAAACCTTTCTTCAGATTTTGTGGACCCATCTGACTCTCATTTTTCTTCATCCAGTGTTCTCCATCATTATTCAGCCTCCTATGATGTAGCTTTTACTCCTTCCCCTGATGCTGAAATTGCACTGGCCAAGTAAGATTAATATTGACCCCCCAAATGAATATTCAGTTCCATTGATTTTTCCATCATATTGGACACTGCTGATGTCTCTTTTCTATAATTCTCACCTGCCTTGACAATGTGCCATCATGATCCAGCCCCTCTGGGACCACCCTCACTCAGACATCGTGTCATTTCCTTATGACATTCTCCTGAATGCTGGTATTCCCCAAGTTTTGTCTTTCTCAGTTTTCCCTTCTTATTTATACCAGTTTCATTTTTTTACTACCCATCATATCTTGTGACTCTTTCAAAAAATAAAGATACTTGAGAAAAAGGAACCCTTGTGAACTGTTGAACTGCAAATTGGTACAACCACAATGGAAAACAGTATGGAGATTTTTCAAAATACTAAAAATAGAACTACCATTTGATCCAACAATTCCACTTCTGGGTATATCCCCAAAGGAAATGAAAAAAAGCATCTCAAAGTGATATCTGCACTCCTATGTTCGTTGCAGCGTTGTTCACAATAGTCAAGATATAGAAACAACTTAAGTATATGTCAACAAGTGAATGGATACAAACATGTGATATGTATAAATATAAATATAATGGAATTATTATTCAGCCATCAGAAAGAAGGAAATTCTGCCATTTGTGACAACATGGATCGTCCCTGAGGGCATTACGCTAAGTGAGATAAGTCAGGCAGGGAAAGAAAAATACTGTATGATATTTCTTATATGTGTAATCTAAAAAAGCCAAACTCAGAACCAGAGTAGAATGGTGGTTACCATGGTGGCAGGAGCCGGGTGGGGGGATCTTGGAGGGATGGAAGATATTGGTTAAAGGGTACAAACTTTATTTGTAAGGCAGCTAAGTTCTGGGGATCTAATAGACAGCATGGTGATTATTGTTGGTAATACTATTATATATTTGAAAGTTGCTAACAGGATAGATCTTAAATGTTCTCACCACAAAAAAGAAATGTAATTATGTGACATGATAATGATGGAAGTGTTAACTTAATGTTATGGTGGTAATCATTTTGCAATATATAGGTGTAGCAAATTGACGTGTTGCACACCTTAAATTTACACAATGTTATATGTCAATTATATCTCAATAAAGCTAGGGGCAGAAAGTGGGAATATTTTAGGGAAAATGAATAGACTGAACAAAACAGAGAAGCAGAAAATAGAAAAACAAGAGAATGTGGAAAAAGGTAGATAGAAGCCTCCCAGAGTAATTCAGCGTTGGATCCTAACAGAAAATCAAGCTGGAAAAGCAATGTGGGATCAGGCAAGAACCGATATGTGTATGATAAAGTACCCGTATTATTAATCTTTGTAACCACTTGCCTAGATTAGGAGCATGACTTAAAAACTGCCTTGGCTCAAATTTCACCTCCCTCTAGGCTCTGCATTGCCATTAATTATAAAACCAACCTAATTGGACAGTATAACGCATCACTTAAAATATATATATTAGATGCTCCTGAAAACCACAGCTATCTTTTGTTAATACAGAACACGATGTCAAACATAATCAGCACTCAATTAATGTTTGTTGCATGATGACAGACTGAATGAATTAATAATAGACCAAAATCTCTCTAATTTAAACCAGTAGGAGAAAGACTAGTCAAAATTATGCGATATTCTCAAAGAGTACAAGAAGTGGTATAAACATAAGTATATACGTGAAATGTTTGATAGTGCTTTTTTAAAGATTTTATTTATTTACTTATTTATTTTTTAAGCTTTTATTTATTTGTTTGACAGAGAGAGAGAGAGAGAGAGAGAGCACGTACATACTCACAAACAGGTGGAACAGGAGAGGAAGAAGCAGGCTCCCCACAGAGCAGGGAACCCTCTATAGGGCTTGATCCCATGACCTGTGCTGAAGGCAGATGCCCGACTGACTGAGCCACCTAGGCGCCCATTATTTATTTATTTAGAGAGAGCACACACCAAGTGGGGATAGGGGCAGTGGGAGAGGGAGGGAGAGAATCCCAAGCAGACTCTGCACTGAGCATAGAACCCAATGTAGGGCTGGATTCCACAACACCAAGAGCACCACCAGAGCGGAAATCAAGTCAGATGCTCAACCGACTGAACCACCCAAGCACTCCATTTTATGACACTTTTAACCAGTATTAGAAGGTTATTTTGTGATGTTGGTTTAACATCTTCCCATTTCTCTTTTTTTAAGTTGTATTCTATTGATTTAGTAGATCGATCGATCTCTCTCTCTCTCTCTCATAGTTCAAGAGCAAATCTGGCCCAGCCTGGGATGAATCATCATGAATGGTGATGAGCTGGTCTAGAATAGATTTATTTATGGATTTCCCAGTGAATGGTTGATTTGCTATGACTTTGCTTTAGCCCCTTAATTTTGCCTTTAAGTAGTTATTACAGAAAGAAAGAAAATTTTCAGACAGATATTTTATTGTTTTTGTTAGTTTTGAGCTCTCAAAAGTAGCTGTTTTTTGGAGAATTTTTATAATCTATGCTACTGTTGAGGAATTCTTCAGCAAAGGAAGATTTGTGTTTTTCATCTCTTCTTCTTTCACGTGTGTTCCATTTAGACCAGGAAATTGACATTTCAGCCCAGAAGACTTAGGCCAGATGTTAGTCCACTGGCTGAAAGATGGATTTCCTGCCCTAATAGGTGACCTCTGAAAGCAAAATAGGCTTTTTCTTAATGGATAGACTGTCCAAATGACCTCATTTCTTGAACAAGTGTCCTTTGTTCAGTGTCTCTTTGCTTTTGGAATCAACATCATCTGATTTTTTGAGAACATTCATTAGATAAAGAGTAGCTAGCACCTAGTTGTTTCATTCATAAGGCATAGGGAAAAAAATATACTCAATCAACCATTTTTTGGTTCCTTTAAATATATTTGGATTCATTGAGAGGGAAATGGTGCAGAAAATCTGGTGCCTGCTCCCCCATATTAATATTTCTTTTATATTTCAAACCTATTCGGCACTAACCGAAGGAACACAGCCTCTTATATGCCTCCCAAAACAGGGAAGTGTTTCTCTAAGCTGGACCAGGGCACTATTTAAAGAAGTAGCTATGACCCCAATGTCCTGTCATTCAGATTTCTGTCTCCATATGTGAGAAGCTCATTGAGACTTTCCCATGACACCACCTCTCTTGGTGAGTTCTTCACCAAGTTCATTTATTTATATCTTCAATTGTATAAGGCAGCTCAGAAAAACTGAGATAACTGAGCCTTTGTGTGTGTGTGTGTGTGTGTTCACATGCCCATGCACTCATGCCTGTGTTTATCACAGGAAGTGCAATTGGAAAGAAAGTACCCAAGAAGGGACAATGGCCTTGAATGACAAGGGGGGAAACCATAAGATTTACTATTCATGGAAAGGAGGGGAGTCAGATTGCGTGAGAAGGAAGATATGTGTTTCTAAGATTCTAAAATGATAGAATTTTATAGCCGAAGGGAAAGTTGAGGGGTTTTTTCTTCTCTTCCAGGAACAGGAATGGGAGTTGTGGGGGGTTTTTGGTTTTTTGTTTGTTTGTTTGTTTGTTTTTTAATAGCTAGGAAATAAATTTTACTACTGTTAAAATCTTTCTCCTTGTGATCGGAAATGTTGGCTTCTTCACAAAAGATATAGAACAGAATCAAGCAGAACCATAGAGAGATTTAACGCCAGCCTGGGCAGTACATCTAAGACCCATAGTTCTTCCTCAAGGAATTTATATAGTAAATGCGTGACTCTTTTTAAAAAAGTGAGCGGCAAAAGGGTATCACGCTTTTCCTTTGTTTTAATGAGTCAACGTGAATTTTTTCAGAATGCTATATGCAGCTCAGTGTTCCCCTCATTTTAAAATAGTCATATGCAAGTGTCTGTAATCATAGGTTATTTTGGGTTGTTGTTCATCTGAAGTATTTTGGCTAATACTTCAATTCCAGATAAGATTGTAATTGTCTTCTATGGTTACTGGGACTAATTATGTGAGAATCTTTTGTCCCACGTACACATACATAATATTATGGAACTCAAAGAGGCAGAGCAATGGTTTTAACTGGAGATTTTTATTTAATGGAAAAACCTTATTTTTCACAAGTGTGTTTAACCAATAGAATGCCAAGTAGGCATTCTTATACAGTAAAGTTTACAAAATAGACAAGATTGAGGAAGCATTTCAGTTGGTGGGTGATACTTCCCAGCTGTGCCTTTAAGCCTTTCCTTGCATAATTTGGAAATATTTAACAAAATCTCTTGTCTCTTATTAGCACATTCCTTCCCCCCTCCCCCTTAACACTCTCCTAAACTAAAAAGATAAATAGGAAAGACTATGATTCCAAAGACAATTCCCTCTCCATGCTTCCTGTTTTCCTCTCCTACATATCAAGTCTCCACAGGACATTTCTCATATTCATTCAGAAGTGGTTTCATGAGTTGACGTCTTCTGGTTCTTTGCCTTAAACATTGTGAAATCACTATTGGCAGCGCACAGGAACTATCTTAGCTTCTTGTCATATAGGGCACCTTACTGAATAGTTCAGAATCCTGGTATTTTAGAATCAGAAATGGCTTTAGAAATTATCTAGTCTGACCTTACTATGTAAAAGGAAATCTCAGTCATGATACTCTCATGCCTGATGGGATAATTCCCTGGGGCAGACCCTCAGTGTTTACACAGCGTAAACACAGACAACAACCTAACTGGCTAGGCTAGGAACATAGCTAATCAGAGTGGAAGAAGGGATTTCAGAGAAAAGCATTTCTTTCTAGCCCTGAATCCTGGTTTTACTTATTTACCTTCTCTCCCTAGCCTGAGGTCTATCTTCACTTTATTTTAATTCCTCTTTAGTTTGCTCTGAGCTCTTTTCTCATCTCTCTGACTGAATATTTTGAGCTGAAGAGGCTTTTAAACAGGTAATGCTTAAGCAGGGGCTTGGCTCACCTTTAAGGCACTTGTGAAAAAAATTGTTTGGGATTATTGTCAAGGGGAAAAAATGTAGCATTTTAGTCTTTCCTTAAAGTTAGATCCCTGAGGGGCGCCTGGGTGGCTCAGTGGGTTAAGCCGCTGCCTTTGGCTCAGGTCATGATCTCAGGGTCCTGGGATCAAGTCCCGCATAGGGCTCTCTGCTCAGCAGGGAGCCTGTTTCCCTCTCTCTCTCTCTGCCTGCCTCTCTGTCTACTGTGATCTCTCTGTCAAATAAATAAATAAAAATCTTAAAAAAAAAAAAAGTTAGATCTCTGAGGCATTGTGGAATGCCCTGAGTTGGAGTGCCAGAGGGGGCTGCTGATGGTAGGCAAACATTAAATGAGCTTATCTATTTTCAGTGCTCAATTTCAGAAGGCAGTATGGTAAAAAACAAATTGGGCTATTTATAATCTTTCAGACTTAATCTCTATCTAATCTCACATTTTCTGTGCAGACTATGGTGTTGTCTTAAAAAAAAAACAACACCCAAGTATTTAAATGAAGCTGTGCTCCTAAAACATGTACTATCTTATGGATAATACATTTTAATTCCAAGATTTAATTACTGTTTAAAACCAAGTGTCGGATTTGGGGATCTGAGTTCACAAGGTTTAAGGCAAAGAACCAGAAGACTTCAACTCATGAAACTACTTCTGAATTAATATGAGAAGTGTCCTATGGAGACTTGATACCTAAGAGAGGAAAACAGGAAGCATGGAGAGAGAATTGTCTTTGGAATCCTACTCTTTCCTATTTATCTTACGAAAGTTTCTTTTACCAATCTAATGGTATGGTTTTTCAATATATTTTATTTATTTATTTTTAAGACTTTATTTATTTATTTGAGAGAGACTGAGACAAAGAGAGAGAACAAGCAGGGCAGAGTGAGAGATATAAGCAGACTACCCACGGAGCAGGGGGCCTGATTCGGAACTCAAGCCCAGGACCCCTGGGATCATGACCTGGGCTAAAGACAGACACTTAACCAACTGAGCCACCCAGGTACCCAGTATATGTTAAAACTTCATATTTCCTTATCAATGTGTTCTTTTTCCTTATTCTGATACTTCCATAGTTCCAAATGGCACTCAAATGTGAACAGATAACACAATCAACTTGGTGGAGGGGGCAGGAACCTTGTTAAAGTACAGATGGCTGGTTCCATTGCCCCCAGATTGTCTCATTCTGTAGGCTTGGGGCAGGCCCAGAAATGTGCATTTCCAACAAGTTCCTAGGGGATGCCAATGCTTCTGTTCTTTTTATTTTTTTATTTTTTAAAGATTTTTATTTATTTACTTGACAGAGATTCCAAGTAGGCAGAGAGGCAGGCAGAGAGAGAGGAGGAAGCAGGCTCCCTGCTGAGCAGAGAGCCTGATGCGGGGCTCGATCCCAGGACGCTGGGATCATGACCTGAGCAGAATGCAGAGGCTTTAACCCACTGAGCCACCCCGGCGCCCCCAATGCTTCTGTTCTTACGTCTGCATGTTGAGAAGCGGTGATCTAGATAAAATATTGTAAAAAGTGCTGGGGGTAGAATCGACCACGACAGCGGCAGTGGAGATCAAGAGAAGTGGATGAGTTTGACAAGTATTCAGGAAGTAGGATCAACAGGGCTTATCCGTGGTGTAGACAGGAGTACTGGTAAGCAAGGGGAGGGACTCAAGTTGGTCTCTTGACTTCTGTAGCTTGAACAAATACACGGATGTAACAAGGACTGAAATGGGAAATGAGCAGGGTGGAGGGGTTAGATCGTGGTGAGAAATCATAAACTCCATTTAACTAAAATATTTTTAAAATGTCACAGGCAATGCTTGACCTAGAGTAGATTTGCAGTAAATGACAGATGTTGTTCTTGCTGTTCTTACTATCCTCACTGTAAAAACTGACCAGTCCTCATCACCGCACCCTGCCAGAGGTGACTCTCTGGTCCTTTAGTCAGCAACTACATTCCAAGACTAAGAATTACCCCTTTGTATAAGAGTAAGGTATGAACAAGGAAGTTTCCTGCTATAGCTATCACCTCATGCTATGAGTTGTTAGGGGAAGGAAAAGCAAAGGGAGGGAAAAGGGGGGAAAGTTTCTAATTCGTAGAGAATTATTGCCCTCATTATTACAAATAACCTCAAAACAATCATATTACATAGATGGAATTATCCCATTTTACACATGAAAAAAATAACTTGTCCAATGTCTTATAACAACTTGAGTGAAAATTCAAACCCAGCTCTGTCCTGATCCCATTATATTAACTCCATCTTTAATGTCAAGCAATAGACTGGTTATCTTTCTTATGTCAGAATGACAACCTAAATAGGCTACAGGTAACACCCTACAATTTCTAGACTAGTTACTTTTAACCTATTAAGATCCTGACTCATAGCAAGAACCACTTTTTACACAGCAAGCCATATTTACATTTATACATATATGCCTGCGTAGATATATACATATGTGTACACATATGTATGTGCAATAACTAATTTTTAAGAAATAACAGTGAGACAGGTATTATCAATATTTACTCTCTATGAATACATTTTTTAAAAGATTTTATTTATTTATTTATTTATTTATTTATTTGATAGAAAGAGACACAGCGAAAGAGGGAACAGAAGCAGGGGGAGTGGGAGAGGGAGAAGCCGGCTTCCTGCTGAGCAGGGAGCCCAATGTGGGGCTCAATCCCAGGACCCTGGGATCATGACCTGAGCAGAAGGCAGACGCTTAACAACTGAGCCACCCAGGCGCCCCTGTGAATACATTCTGGTACTCTTCATTCCTTGCAATAAATATTTATTAGGACTCAGAATTTTTTCATAATCAACTTTTGGGTCTCCACTAGATTTCTGGAAAATCTTCTAGATCCCTTTCTTTCATTGGAATTCATTCACCAACACCATAACAATTTCAATTAGCTAGATGAGAGTGAGTCCTGAAATGGAGGAAAGGGAGAGCAGGATTGTGTACTTTGATCATGATGCTGATGATCATTCTCTTACATTTGTTAAAAAGCCCCTAAAGAAATTTTTTAAAGTAATGATTGACATTAACTAAAGGAGAAAAGACTCAAATTTGAGAGAAGTAATTGGACTCATTTTGAGTATGTGCATTATGAAGTTGAGAGTAGAGAAGTTCAGCTTCACTTTTTAAATGGCTAACAAAATTATTAATGTTGTAGAAGTCAAATAGTGATTCCTCCTCCAAAGTTTTTATCCATAGACAGCAAAATTATAGGTAATGACATCCCCCTCTCCAACGCCACCAAATATTACTTATTATTGAGCACCGAGAAAAGGAACTTAAATATCTAGGGTAGGGTGATTTCTAGAAGTGCCAAAATGCTGGTTAAGGTTTAATTATATTGATAGGTATATATGTGTTGTTTAAAAGTACCTATCTTTAGATGACCCTGAAATATAATATCACCTCTGAGGAGTTGGGTGGCAATTAGTTAGGCCTTGCTTTATCTAGGATTGGGAAACTATAGCACAGCAAGGGTAAATGCTTTGCCCTTAGGTTCTAATGAGTCAAGAAGAAAGAGTCATGATTGGTGCTGGAAATTTAGCCCTCCCCAACACAGCCTCTTAGAGCGTGTATCTGGTATACCTCCTGCATCAACCCAGAAAAGCACCAGGTTGGCCATGTTGACTAAGTGCCCAGCACTCCTCACACTTCAACATGATGCCTACTTACTCTCAAGGGAAAACTTTCTCATTCTTTTTCTTGCCTTTCAAAAGTCAGGGATTTTCATCATCAGGGGTTATACTGCTAAGTGTAATTACTTTTGGAAAAGTTTTTTCAGTTTTGAACTTTCCTGTAAGAGCTATACGCCCATTTGCATTGATAGGTGTTTCCAGTAATTATTGCTTTAGGAAGGGGATTTCAAGGACATGATCTTATTCCCCTCCCTTTATGTGGACTCAGAAGGAAAAACAAAACAAAAACCTGGAGAGGCCTCTAAAGCAAGTAAGGGCTTTCTGCCTGGGGCATCTCACCTGCTTTTTTGTACCACTCAGTCCTTTCACTTTGGGGCTGTTTCCTTGCGTATCTGTCTTTCTTTCTTTCTTTTTTTCTATTAAAAAAAAAAAAATTTGTTTTCAGTGTTCCAAAATTCATTGTTTACGCACCACACCCAGTGCTCCACGCAATGTGTGTGCGCGCTCTATAATACCCACCACCAGGCTCGCCCAACCCCCCACCTCCTTCCTCTCCAAAACCCTGTTTGTTTCTCAGAGTCCACAGTCTTTCATGGTTTGTCTCCCCCTCCGATTTCCCCTCAACTCACTTCTCCTCCTCTTCTCCTAATGTCCTACATGTTATTCCTTATGTTCCACAAGTAAGTGAAACCATACTATAATTGACTTTCTCTGCTTGACTTATTTCACTCAGCATAATCTCTTCCAGTCCCGTCCATGTTGCTACAAAAGTCGGGTATTCATCCTTTCTGATGGAAGCATAATACCCCATAGTAT
This sequence comes from Mellivora capensis, assembly GCA_004024625.1. Classification (NCBI taxonomy): domain Eukaryota; kingdom Metazoa; phylum Chordata; class Mammalia; order Carnivora; family Mustelidae; genus Mellivora; species Mellivora capensis. Next base: position 116,819 of record PISX010002957.1, on the reverse strand, counting down.
ATATGGACCACATCTTCTTTATCCATTTGTCTGTTGAAGGGCATCTTGGTTCTTTCCACGGTTTGGCGACTGTGGCCATTGGGGTTATGAACACTGGGGTACAGATGGCCCTTCTTTTCACTATATCTGTATCCTTACATTCCGTAACTGTTTGGCGAAGTGATCGGTCACCAAATCAGATGTGACATGTGTTGTCATCTCCCAGAGGAAATGCTCAGAGTAGGTTTTAAAGAACGAATCAGAAAAGGATAAATACCTCTACAGGGCTATTTCCCTCATAAAATAAATCCGTCATGGACCTTGTCCTTGGGAAAACAACACATGGGACCCAGAGTGTGTGTTGGCTAAACGGTTACAACCATAACCTTGAGTTTTGAAAACGGCCTTTCCCTATGCCCTCGTTGTAAGGCAACCATTAAAACCTGAAGCTCATTTTCCCTAAATAGCTGAAACCCCCGGCAATGGAGGGCACTGTGGGCATCCAGGAACCAAACTGTCCCGCTCGTGATAAAAAACGGTGCACACAATGGCTCGTGCCCAAGCGTTCCCACTTGTTCTGGCAAGTCCTGGCTGCGGGCTGCAGAGTTGTATTTCCTGAGGTCGCTCGACTTCGCGAGGGGCGAGGTGCGGGTTGTTTAACCACACCAACGACTCGGGGAAACTCTTTCGGCGAGAAGAGATTCAAGATCTCGAGTTGCTGGGACCGAAAAGGCTTCAGTGAAGGGCGCGATTGGGAGCCTGGGCAGGCGGGAGCCGCCGCGCCGCTGCTCTTTCAACAGGCGATTTGTTCTCCTGTCTGTGGCTCATTTCCATGCAAAGAGCCTGACATCAGAGCACCTTTTGTTGCTAAACGCTTTCTTTCGCGTCGAGGGGAAGGAGTCATGTGGAGCTGGAAGAGCTCATTTTCGAGAGAGGGGTCCCGAGGCGCGCCCGCCCAGGGGCAGAGGCCCCGCGCTCAGCCCAGCGGGGCCCTGCCCAGACTTGCTGGAAGGGACGAGTCGCGCGCCTTCGCCAGCCGGTCCCGGTCCCAGGAAGAACCGCCTTTGCAGCGGCTTTAACTGCCGCGGGGTCGCGGCGCTCCCCGCCGCACCACTCGGTGGTGCGGACTTTGCCTCCTGCTACCCCGCGGCCGTGCCGAGCCCGGCTGAGAAAGTTTCTGGAGTTGTCAGTAGCGCGGCCCGCTGCCGCCTAGAGCCGAGGTGCGGGCGCCTGCGAGGGGGCCCCCGCGGGGTCGCCGGGGCGGCCGGGGCATGCGGCGCGGGGGCGCGGCTCGCTGACGCGGCGGGCGGGGACCGGCGCCGGGGGCCGGGCGCGCGCTGGTGCGGAGCGAGGGCGCCGGGGGGACCCGACCCGGACGCACCGCCGGAGAGCGCGCGCGCGGGACGCGGCCATGGAGGACGCGGGAGCAGCCGGCCCGGGACCGGAGCCCGAACCCGAGCCGGAGCCCGAACCCGAGCCGGAGCCCGAACCCGAGCCGGAGCCCGAGGGGGGCGCTGGCATGTCCGAGGCGTTCTCCCGTCTCTGGACCGACGTGATGGGCATCCTGGTGAGTTACCTGGAGCCGGCGGGCGCGGGAGGGGCGGGGCACAGGCCCCCGGGCGGGACAGCCCTCTCCGCGACTCGCGCTCCCTTCGCGCTCGCCCGAGCTGGCAAGCCCACTCCTCGGAGTTGTCCTTCTCGCGTTGCCGGTCCCAGGGGGTTGAATACACACCGTATAGGATTTCAAGCCCTAATTAAAAAATAACCAGCCCCAGATCCCATCAAAGATCTTTCTTTAAACAGTCGGGTGCGGTGGTCACCAGTTTAATCTGGGACACCTGCTGAGGGGTCCGTGTGGAATAGGCTAGAAAGCTTCCTTCAAAGAGTAGATGTAAATAAGTAGTACTTGGCTGTTGTGCTTTCACAGTTGGACTGGGAAAGAGGCTGATGAGACTGTTTATCTCTCCACCATTTGTTGTCTGACCACGATAGGAAAACAAACCATCTTCTCAGAACCGCCAAAGAGTGCCCTTACTCTGTATGCAGTTTTTCAACTTGTAGCATTACAGGATATTTAATGTTTGGAACGAAAAACAATAGGAATTATTTCGCTGAATCTGTATTGTCATGTGTTTTGAAATGCCCAGTAACTAAAACCGCCCATGGATTTGGCATAATTTCTGAAAAATAGTTCTTACGAATGGAGAATGAAGCTTTCATTTGTTCAGGGTTCAAAACCCTGGGGAATTAGTAGATGTATTTTGGTGGAGCTGTAGGTAGGCAGGTAGACCGGAATCAGATGGGTGGGCGTTATTACAGTCAAACATCTTAATTTACACATGAAGAGTCAATTTCACTGTAAAGATTTGGAATTGGCAGTTGTCGGAAAAGTCTCTCTCTTTACTTTGGGGTCTTTTATCTTTCTAATGTAAGGTGTAGTTTTTTAAAAGAAACTCTTCTTTGGGGTTGATGAGAAGTGTTGCTGTTTTTTTGTTTGTTTGTTTGTTTGTTTTTGCACAGGAATTAAGCACTTGGGCTTTGGGAGTGCGTGAGGCTGGGTCAGATCCCCACTGTCCCTTATTGACTGACTACTTGACCTTGGCCGAGGTATTCAACCCCACTGATCTTCAAGTTTCATTACCTGCAAAATGAGGCAAAGAAATGAGATCTTCAGTTTTATTACCTTGCCTTAGATTCTCTGAGTTTTAGTTATGTTGATGAATATCTAGTGCTCAGCATCCTGGCATATAATAGGTACTCAATAAGTGATAGCTGTCTATTTTCCCGCCCCTGCAAATAGTCCTGTGTCTCATCTTTCCAGACATCCTTAAGTCTCACCTAACTCGTTTTTAGGTGTTCATTGGTGTTTAGGAAAACCAAGGAAGATTGACTGAAGATTTCTGCTTTTTTCACTCTCTAATATTTAGAAAAAGTATGTTTTTAAAAAAATTTTAAATCTCAAGTTTTTGCATTTTCTGAACTTTATTGATGAATATGGGCCTTTAGTGAAATTTCAGAAAACCCAATGAATACTTTAAAGTTATAGTGATAGATTGTTTTTTACGTCAGTCAGGCAGGAACTAACCTTGTTATTTCTTTCTTAGATCCTGCTTTGTAAATTTTTAGTCACTGAGAAAATTGATTTGGTAACATCACATTGCACCCCTTACTCGGGTGTGGCTGTGGAGGGGAGCTCTTGAAGGGGCTCATTTAAATGGGAGTGTGGGCTCAGGGTTACTTGGAGGGGGGAGGTGGTGGTTGGCAGGTGGCACTTTTTGAAGATTTGCTTCCCCTTCCCTGGCAGATTCCAGCGCTGCTGGGTCAGTTGTGGCAGAGTATTCTTTGGCTGATTTAAAAGATGGGGTGGGGCTGGAGAAGCTCAAACCTGTTATTCAAAGGGCAGATGTAGGAGAAAAGAAAATATGTACTTCTTACAGAGCCTATAGTTCAGTACAAGGCTGGAAAGAATGTAAATGATTGCCCCAAAGCAAGTATGTTCACTTCTGCTTTCCCATCTTTTAGACAATCTTATTTTCCTTTGAGGGTAAACATGGGCATCAGGATTGTTCCTTAGTAAAATTCAGAAGAAAATACGGTTTATCTCTCCTTTTGCATGTCTGTAAAAAGTCACCACCTTAAAAGGATCTTTATTCTTTCTGCTTTTAGAAAACAATCATCCGAGGCGCCTGGGTGGCTCAGTGGGTTAAGCTGCTGCCTTCTGCTCAGGTCATGATCTCCGGGTCCTGGGATGGAGTCCCATATCGGGCTCTCTGCTCAGCAGGGAGCCTGCTTCCCTCTCTCTCTCTGCCTGCCTCTCTGTCTACTGTGATCTGTGTCAAATAAATAAATAAAATCTTAAAAAAAATCATCCACGTGTTTAGAGGAAACTGTCTTTCTAGAAATGTATCAAGACAGAATTGACAGTTGACTTTCTTTGTTCTTTCTGAGATAAAAGAAACCATTTCCTCCATTTTTTGAATAAGATTTGCAGTCTGTCAGCCTGTACAGGTGAAGTTACTTGACCAATGGCACAGACACCTTGTTAGTGACAACGACAGACTGTACCCCAGTTCTCAGTATAGGCTGATGCCATGATACTCCCCAGTTAACTGTCCCAGATCAACACAGCAAAAATGTAATTACATCCAGTATTTTAGGAAAATGCTATTTGGAAGCGTCTTTTAAAGGACGGAACTTGAGGGGAGTAGAGGTAGTAGGGGAATTATACATCCAAACATACTTGCAAGGCTTCAGGCACAGTAGCTACTTTACTTTTTGGATTCCACAAAGTGTAGAAATCAGACCTCCAAGCCTGTTAAATATTTTTTAGGTGAATGAGCACAGCTCCCTTTTCCAACTTGAGAGGCACTGAGCATCCGCCCAGGGATTTTGTAGGTTTCTAACCCTCTGGGGCAGTAAATACAGGATGGTTGTTGGAGTTCATTAGGACACATTCTGCATTTAAATTAATTCAGTCCTGCACAGTTCTGAACCAACCAGTTGCTTTTAGATAATTTGGTAACAAATGCTTATTTAGAGAAGAAATCGTAGTATAATTTATGGCATGAAAATGTTGGAGCTGTGCTAGAATGAATAAATGCTAGTAAGTGAATATGTAAATAGAGAATTCAGAGAAACCGAGCTTACCAAAACACTAGCCCTTGTGAGTGCCTGGAGGGCAGGGTCAGTATTTTACCCCCCACCCCTTTTTTAAATCTCTGGTATTTGGGACTTACTGGGTCCTGAGTACAAGGTTTTATTGAATGGAAAAGGAAGAAAGTATATACTTCTGAAATGCAAGAGCCACATCAAAACCCAGTAATGTAGAGACTGTACCTGCTGCAATGGGGTAGATTTATGAAGACATTAATAAATTCTGCTCTTCCTTGAACTACTGCTCAAGCAGTTTCATCATGCAAACCAGAATCCTGGTGCTTCCACTGGAAACGGTAATGACAGATTGTGAAATGTTTGTAAACCCTGAACAATCAGATCACGGCTTTCTTGTGAAATTTGTTCTTCAGTTCCCTAACTCCGCAACATGTGGCCCGCCTGGGTTTTCAAAGCATGTCACCTTTCACAACAGCATGCTTATATTCCTGCGGAGAAGTGTGAAACAAGTTAGGATCCTATGGGATTTCTCTCTTCTGTCTTTATATTGCAGACACAACGTTTCTTTTTGGGGGAGGCTGGAAGGGTAGTGGTTTTTATGAGTAGGAACTGCTATAGTTATTAGATATGGTAGATCACTTTTCTGGCACTGATTATCCGTTCCATAAGTTGTGATGGTTCTGGTTTTTCCTTCAGAACTGGAGGACTTCTTAAAGCTGAGCCAGTCCTTGAAAGCTAGTTGCTAACTGGGAAGGGAGGAGAAGGGAGTTAGTAAGTGTCTATTGTTTGCAAGATCCTGCAAGATGCACCTCCCCCAAACCTTATTTTTCCTCTGTTCCCTGCTTGGTTCCTACAATTTACACCCATTTCCTAGCAGTGCTTAAGAGAATATCCATTGTATGGCAATAATGTGGACCATCCCCCATTCTTACGCCTATATAAGCCACAGAAAAGTATGTAGTAGACTTCAGTCCAAAAACTGTTAGGTTTATCCAGTCTTGCTATTTACTGAAGAAAGTCCTTAAACACACACACACACACACACACACACACACACACACCCCACTACTTTCTCTCTCCCGCTTGCTTTGTAGTTTTAGGCAAAGTTTGGGGGAGGGGAGATGTTAGTAAGATCCCCAGGGGGCTTTGCAAACTCCTTTGAAAGCATTAATTGACGTATTCTTTGGGCGGTGTCTCCTGTTTAGCCCATCAGCTAATGACTTAATTAATTTTAGGTCTTGGAATTTGAGAGTCAGCCCCAGTTTCAAATATTCTGACTTCATCTTAATTTTATGTTCCCGTTCACCAGCTGAAAGCCTCGTGGTTTTTATAAGTGCATTTGCAGGGTGATAGAGCGCGGGGAGCGGAGACCTTGGAAGTGAGCCCTCCACCCCCTCGTTTAGAGGAGGAATTAAGGCTCAAGGTACCAAGTAGGGAGCAGAACTCTATAGCCTCCTGATTTTCCCTTCTTTGCCAGAGACAAAATTAAGTCTCATAATTCTGGCTGGAGTTACTAAATCTTTTGCTGTGGGAAGAGACCCCTGCCCTACAGTGACTTTTCATGCCATTCATGGCCATTCTCTACCTTGTAACCCCTTCCCTTTCCTACCTCATTTACCATCAGACCCTTGTTTTTCATTGTTTACTCCAATTTCTGATGATAGAATGCAGCTGGTGGGGGTGGGGCAGGGAATGTTCCCAAGCACTGGGTCCCAGTACCGTCCTGGGCCCTTCCCATATTTCCTAGATTCTCTCCTGTGACCAGTGAGCATAATTGTCCCCTTGTCACAGTGGAGACGTACACATGGGTGTCCTAGGTCACACAGATAGTAAACAGGTGCTGGGATTGGGATCACGTGTTGTTTCCCAGAAGGTGACCCCCTAGTAGCAGCTTTATGGTTTATTCTTTCACATATCTATTTAATCAGCCTTTTTGCTTAAGCTGTTGAGCTAAGTACTAGCGGCACTTGCTCTTGGCTTCCAGAAAGACCTACTTTTGTAGGAAGACCTGCAGCAGCCCCCGCGTCCCTCATGTAAAGAAGCACTCAGTCCCGCAGTGCCATGGGCACATAGTGGGGGCCTGTGGCGGGGGCATGGTGCGGAGGGAAGCCACTTTCCAGAAATGCCATTCAGTTGGGACCTAGACTGTGAGTTAGGTGTTAGTTAAGAGCTGTTCCCCAGTGAGGAGTTGAGAGGTGAAGAAGAAAGAAGGGAAGGATGGGTTTCTGGGCAGAGCCAAGGGGAATCAACATGAGGTAGCACGGAGCGCAGAGGTGGGTGCAGTAATTTTCTGGGCTCCAGTGAGTAGCCAGTGCAGAATTTGACAGACACCCAACATGATCCCTTCTGTGTCTTACAGAAGTAACTTTGGTGGGTGATGAGTTGGCCATGGTGAGACCTGGGCTAAATGTTTATGGAACATACCATGTGATGTATCTGGCTTCCATTAGTCCCCAAAGTTCCACTCAGCATCTCTAAGTAGTCAAGGGTTGCTCCGTGGTCCCTTTCCAATGGTGATTCTCTTAAGCTCACAAGTAGGCTGGGTTAGTGCAAGAGATCTTTAGAGATGTTGTAGACCTAGGATTCTTTTTTGTTCTAAAGAAAAAAAAGTATCTAGGCACATATATGCGTACACATACCTATCTACCTGTCTTTATCTGGAGTGAATGATGTGCTGTTCCTTAAAGAGGGGAATTATTATTTGTAGCAGTATGCACAGGGTCTTACAGCTGACTGAGCTTTAATTCCATCTTCTAAAAGCTAATTCCAGAGAACAGCAAAAGAGAGAGAAATATTTAGTTGTGCATATTAATTCAGAAGCAGATCTGTAGCTCAGTTTTACAGAGGACATAAGAGGAAAACCTGTAGTAGCTTGTCTAATGTATTCTTTGTAAGGGTGCTTTTGGCTTCAGACTTAACCGTAATAATCTCACAGTGATACATGATGTGCTTACTCATGGTTTACGCAAGTTCTTATCATACAGTAGAAATAAAATGGGTCTCAGAATAGTGGATTTAAATGGGTAGAGGCTAAGGCTCTGAGAACTAATTAAACCATTTAATGCCCATTAGTACAGACTAAGACTGACACTGTCAGACTTAACCAAACCTTCAAACTAATTTTGAGGTAAAATGTATTTTTGTGACCTTTTGGATTTGTCATTTTTCAGAAGCTTTGCTTATTGATGGATTGATTGATTTTTTTGTAATGAGACCCAAAAATGGTTGCCTTAGCTGTACTCCCAGCCAGCTGTCTAGTGTCCCATCTTTTGTTCCATAATATGTTTCACTGGATGGCATTAATTCTTCATGAGATGAGATGCTTCATTGAGATAACCTCGCTTGTATTTGTCCTTGCATGTCAGGTAATAGAGACACTGTAGCACAGATGCTGGGTACCCAGGCTTTCGGGTGTCTCTGAGACTCAGAAGACAAATGCTTGATAAGGAGACAGTTTTTTTCCTCTCTGTAATCAGTCATTTCTTCTCTGAAGGGCTCTCTTGTTGTCTTTCACCCTTCTAGAGTGATTGGTAAAAGCATGTATATGTTTGTATTTATAACGAATGTTCGTTGGACTCTTATGCCCTCTCACAGAAGGTACGCTGCGGCTTTCCTTGGTGTGTGTGATGCGGATTTGATTCAGTCAGTTTCAGTGGGCCATCCATTGCTCGTTAGTTTGATTTTACAGTGTGTAGTGTGAGGAGGGTCTAGTGTGTCTACCTGTGACTCTATGCTTGATTGTGCTTGATTTTCTCTCCTGCTATTCAGGTTAATAGTGGAATAAAAGTGAAAGAAAAAATGCATTTGATTTTAATTTTAATGAAAAGTGCCATTTGAGAAAAAGAATGAAGAAAAAAATCTTGATATGTATCCTGAGCTCTAGTTACTTTAAAATTTTATCCTAGTTAATTTTGTGGACTTTTATATATATATATATAGAGAGAGAGAGAGAGAGAGAGAGCGTGCGCGAGAGATGGATATAGATATATTTAAGTTTATGTATTTAAGAAATCTCTACACCCAGTGTGGGGCTCAAACTACAACCCCAAGATCAAAAGTCATGTGCTCTTTCAGCTGAGCCCGCCAGGCACCCCTGGACTCTAATACTTAGACTTGCTGTCAACCAACAAGTTTTTTATTAGAGCCCAAAAAATGTTTATAAGCTTTTTGGGATGCTTTTAAAAAAGGCAGTGTTGCAAAATTAAGATATTTGTAGAAGAAAGGAATATTCTAGTTTAAGAATAAGGCTCTTTGCTATCGGCTTACACTCATTTTCAGAGGATTTTAAAGACTTCACTTACAGAATAAAGTATTGGCAATTTTACAGATGTCTATATTTGGAAATACCCAGGGTTAAAAAAAATTTTTTTGGAAAAAGACAATGAGATACCCCTACACACCTATAACAATAGCCAAAATGTAGAAAACCATCAACACCAAATGCGTAAGAGGACGTGGAGTAATAGGAACTCTCATTTATGGCTGATGGGAATGAAAAGTGGTTCCGACACTTGGGAGGACAGTTGGGTGATTTCTTAGAAAACTGAACATACTCTTACCATCCAATCCAGCAGGTGTGCTCCTTGGTACCAAAGAAGTTCAAAACTTATTTTCACACAAAAACATACATGGATTAGTTTATAGCAGCTTTATTCATAATTTCCCAAACTTGGAAGCAAGCAAGATGTCCTTCATCTTGCCTTTTATTTTTTTCTATCCAATCACCTTCATCAGTAGGTGATTGGATAAATAATATGTGGTACATCCAGACAGTGGAATATTTTTCAGCACTAAAAAAAAATGAGCTATCAGGCTATCAAAAGACATGAAGGAAACTTAAATGCATATTACTAAATCAAAGAAGCCAATCAGAAAAGGGTTCTGATTCTGTGACATTTTGGAAAAGGCAAAACTGTGGAGACAGTGGAAAGATCAGTTTTTCTGGGGGTGTTTGGGAAAGGGAGGGATGAACAGATGGAGTAAAGAGGATTTTTATAATGGTGGATACATGTCATTATAAATTTGTGCAAACCCATACAAGAGAAAGTACAATCCCGAAAGTGAACATAATGTAAACTTTGGATTTTGAGTGATAATGAACTGCCAGTGTAGGTTCATCAGTGGTAATAACCATACTACTCTGGTGGATCTGATGGGATTTTTGTTGTTGTTGTTGTGTGTGTGTGTGTGTGTGTATTTTTTTTCTTTTTCTTTTTTTTTTTTTTTTTAAGATTTATTTATCTGAGAGAGAGCATGAAAGGGGAGAAAGTCAGAGGGAGAAGCAAACTCCCCGTGGAGCTGGGAGCCCAACGTGGGACTCGATCCCAGGACTCTAGCATATGACCTGAGCTGAAGGCAGTTGCTTAATCAACTGAGCCACCCAGGCGCCCTTGTTGTTTTTTTAACAACAACAACGCAGGGCTTGAACTTATCCTGAGATTAAGACCTGTGCTGAGATCAAGAGTTGGACGCTCAACCTTCTGAGCCATCCAGGCCCCCCTGATGGGTTTTTTACAACACTATGAAAGCAGTTGTCCACTTCTCATTTGACACCACAAATTCGACTCAAGTCTGGCACTGTCTGCCTCAGGTTAAAGGCTCAGTCCTGAAGAGCATCTTTACTCCAGATGGCCGTCCAAGTCCAGGTGCTTACCTGAACTTCTGACAAACCACTACGGATGGGAGTTCCGATGGCCCCTCCTCAGGTTAGATTACTTTGCTAGAGCAGCTCATAGAACTCAGGAAACCAACTTACTTACTCCATCAACCGGTTTACTTACTAGATCACCAGATCACCTGTTTATTATAAAGGGCTATCACTCGGGAACAGCCAGATGGAAGGGATGCATGGGGCAACATGTGTGGGAGCTTCCGTGCTCTCTGGGGTGCCACTCCCCATAACATCTTGTGCTCACTAATCTGGAGGCACTGTGAACCCTGTCCTTTTGGGTTTTTATAGAGGCTTTATTACACAGGCATGATGGATCAAATCATTGGCCCTTGGCTATGGATTCATTTCAGTCTTGAGCGCCTTTCCACCTGCCTGCAGGTGGGGGTGGTGGGTTGAGATTGAAAGGTCTGACCCTTTCATCTTCTGGTCTTTCAGGCAAGCAGTCTGATCTTGAGGCTTTCTAGGGAACCCACCATAGGGCACTTCATTAGGATAAACTCAGTTTTGCTCAGAAGGGCCTCCACTGAACTGGTAAAGATAGTCCTATGGCTCCAGAAATTGTGGAGTTTTAGGAGCTCTGGGCCAGGATTGGGAGAAAAGTCAAGTATGGAATATCTTATTATAAATCACAGTGGGAGATGTTGATAATGGGGAGGCTGTGTGTGGCAAGGGTGGGGGAGGGTGGCTGGGAGATCCTTGCACCTGTCCCTCGGTTTTGTTAATATTTGTTAAGAATCTGAAGCTAGTCTAAAAAATGAAGTCTTAACAAAAAGAAGTATTGATACATTTTTTAAAAGTTTTAAACAGAGAAGAGTAACAGAATTAGAACATTTGGAAACAAATTAATTAAACATTTTAGAAAACTGAAAGATTGTTCTGAAGAGTAGTTAAGAACAAAGGGAGTAGTTCAGACTGTTCGGGTTCAAATTCTAGCTTCAAATATTTGGTGGATGTGAGACCTGGCAAGTTCCTTAACCATTCTGTGCCTCAGTGTCCTCATCTGTAAAATGAGGATCAATCAATTATGGTGAGATGAATTGAATCACTAAAACTGCATGGCATATAGTAAGCAGATCATAAGTGTTCATTTTTATTAACTATTAATAGTTGGATCTCCTTTAGTTAGACAGTGAATTAATTTTCCTTCACTTTTCATCTTTAGATGGAGGGATGATCTGATTTCACATGCTCAATTTAGAATTGATATTAACTGTTGATTTAATTTATGTGAAATCCCTTTTTAAAATACATAGCTTAAAAATAAATGCATAAGGGGGCACTGGGTGGCTCAGTTGGTTAAGTGTCTGCCTTAGGCTCAAGTCATGATCCTAGGGTCTTGTGATCAAACCCCATATCAGGGTCCCTGCTCAGTGGAGAGTCTGCTTCTCCCTCTCCCCCTTGCTCTTACTCTCTCTCTCTCAAATAAATAAATAAAATCTTTTAATTAAAAATAAATAAATGCATAAATTCGGGTTACGTGTTAGGAAATATTTGTTAAAAAATATTCCCTATACTCAAGAGTAAAAATGTATAAAACTTGTGAATAGGCAAGGTTTTCTGGAGGGAAGAGGTATTTGTAATGAAAACATATTTTCTGGTTAAATGGAGTTCAAATTGCAATAATATGAGATCTTTTTTAATAGTTGACTTGTTAGAAACACGTAAAATATCAAAAGCACCCACTTAACTAATGATTTTATTTTTTGAGTGTTGGACTCATGTGAATGTATTAGATCTGCTTTCATTATCTTGAGCTTTTTTGTGAAATATTTTCCCAGGGTTTCATTGAATTGATCACTGTTTCTGTCAGGATTGCCAGCCATTTATTCTGGATGTTTACGTCTTCGTTAGGAGTCTTTAGTGTCCAATCAAGAATTTATACAAATATCACATGGGAGTGTCCCCACTGGACACATTTCAGTGTGAATATGGTAGAAAATGAGATTCGCTGTGGTTTGAGGAAGACTTGTAAGCTAGTAATGAATAAGTCTGCCACTTCTATACTACATTTTTATTTAGGGGGAACTTCATTATGACTCTAAAGAAAACCAGAAGGAATTGGAAATCTTTGGGAAAATCTATAAAGACCATGAACATTTTGTACTGGAAAGATGAAACATTTCATTTTTAAGGCATATTTTTCATGAATTACAATTTAATTGAAAACTTTCTACAAAAGCATAGCATTAGGACAGAGTCTATTGTGGGAAGGTCGTTGCTGCCTTCAGCAACATGTTACTCCAACTTATGTAACATGTGGGGTCCAGGTGGTGACTTAATGAAAGCCCCTCATAACACTGATGCATGTGGTGATTTGCCTTGATTGGGCTATTATGAAATTGAGACTCTATGGTGAGCTTTAAAGCAAATAGGTATCAAATGATTCATAAGTGGTACATGAAAGATACAGTAAAATCCATGTGATGTAACTTTAGCATTAGCAAAGAGTCTGTGCTGTTTCAACAGAACAGCATGTCAGCTAGTAACCCCCACATTCTCTATCAAAGGACTCCCTAGCTTCTGTCACCGAAGGGCTGTGCATTCCAGACCTTGTGTCTTTAGAAGTCGGGATGCCTTCCGTGGTGGATGAACTTCCATGGAAACTGAGAACAGAGACAAATAGAACTAATTCACTCCTTAAACGTGAAGAGATTTTTAGCAGATCATATCACTTACTCTAAGAGGTGCTGCTGTAGAAATTAGATAATGATATTTACATTGTTATAATTTCTTGCACTTCACCGTGTCTTTACATACATTGATGGTTCACCGTGTCTTTACATACATTGATGGTTTAAAGCTCTTACAGCCATCAGAGACCCATTCTTGTTGGCAGCCTCTGTTCTTCAGCTTTGTGAGTAAGCTTGGGTTCCCAGTTTCCTTTTTCAAAAAATGCTGACATTTCATTGCCCCGATTTCACTACCCATAATGCAACAATTGCTAGTTGATTTTGACTTCTGCAAATTTTAGACTTCTGAGTTGATCTGTTAGATGTGAAACACTGAAGTTGTGTTTTCGGAACCATTTGCAAATGGCCGCCTGAGCTAGACCAGACCCAGATGGATGTGGGCTCTACTACTCTTTGAGCAGAGTTTGGGGGTAGAGTCTGTGTTTTCCCATTTTCCACCCAGTCTGTGTTTTCCCATTTTCCACCCAGGCTGCCTGGTTTCTGTTGCGGTCTTGGGTGTCAGTGTGGGTGTAGGTCAGGATGGCATACACTTAGGGCTTTGAGGGCTTACCGCTTCCAAGGAGGCAGAGAGAAGCACAGAGGTCTGGTGTGCCTTGTTGTCACTAGGTTGCTACACATTCTGGAACAACACCACTTTATTTCTCATGACTTCTAGTTCTTCTATTGTGGAAAACAGGAAGGCCCTCTTCCTCAGCCCTGGGAAAGGCAAACTGTCCTGTTGTCAGCCAAAAAGTTTTTCAAGCTGCAAAACAGTTTGTTTTTGTCATAGTAGGTTTGACTTAAAAAAAAAAAAATCAGAGACTTTTTTGGAAAGACACATAAACCTGTTGTTTGTATACCTGTGGACTTACTTGCAGGCAAGTATGAGGATGTTCTGTTTCAAGTCCTTACAGAGGAAGGGGAAAATCCAGGGCAATTGTTGCTCAGAGGCACTGAGTTACAGATGGTTCCAGAGAATCAGCCAAAGACCAAGCGAACGAGCCAAAGCAAGATTGGTTGGAGGCCTGAATTTGCTAGTTAGGTCAAGATAAGTACTGAATTATGCAATAGCGTTGGCAGCGAGGATTGATGAGGCTCCGAGTGTTGTTTTGGTAGAAAAATGACTTAGCAAAATGCATGGGGATAGGGGTAGGGACACACTACCTTTTGTTCCAAGAAGGTCCAAATCAAAACAAGCTTTATGAGTGCAAAGGAGAGCAGGTGGCTGTTGCGGCAGTGCTTTCGTTGTGACTGGCGGTCCCTGTTGCACAACGATGACTATATTTTAGACTCTGAAATATCTTTTAAAACTCAAATTGATCACCTTTTTTTTTTTCCTGTTAAATTTAAGTCTCCATTCCTTAGACCATTAGCAGTCCATTGGCTTCTGATTTTCTGATGTTACATGTGTCTGTTGTCCTGTATGGGTTTCTGTTTATAAAAATATGGGTGTATATTCTTTGTGGCATTGTAGGGGGAATGCTGGGGTAGAATCCAGATTTTTTTCTTCCAACTGAAAGAACGTAGAAATTCAGTTGTCAGCAGATTCTTTGGAGGACTTTCTTTACTGATTCCTACTCTGCTCTGCATTCTGTGCTTCCTCGATGCTTCAGGGCTCAGTGGCTAGAACAAAGAACATTTGACAACTTACTAGCCAGTCAGCCATTGGAATTATTTCCTTCCCCAAGGAGTTTGGAGCTTATATTTTTTTTCAGTAGTTAGAATATTCTTCTCTGAAACTTGACTGCTATAAAGACTTGTTTAAGAAGCCTTTTTAGCAAAGATGCAATGGGACAGAAAGACGGCATGACCTAGTCATGATAAGAACAGTACTGACATTAGCTGATATTTATTGATCATGTATTATGTGCCAAACACTGTACTAAGCTCTCTTTGTGCATTATCTCATTTCTTTTTTTCAATTAAAGTATAGTTGACCCAATCTTATAGTAGTTTCAGGTGCATAGCATAGTGATTGGAAAACTCAGTCTCCCGCCAAGGGTAGTTCATCATCTTGTCACCGTAGAACGCCATTATGACACCATTGTCTCTTTTCCCTATGCTGTACCTTTCATTCCTGTGATGTGCTCATTCTGTACATGGAAGCCTATACCTCCTGCTCTCCTTCACCCATTTTGCCCATCCCTTCAATTCCTCCCTCGCCTGAACAACCATTAGCTTTTCTCTGTATTTATGGGTCTATTTTGCTTTTGTTTTGTTGTGTTTAGATTCCACATATAAATGAAATCATGCTATTTGTCTTTCTCTGACTTACTTCACTTAGCATAGTGCCCTCTAGGCCCATCGCTGTTGTTGGAAATGGCAAGATTTCACTCTTTTTTTTTTTTATAGCTAAGTAATATTCTGTGTATATATTTCACATCTTTATCCATTCATCTATCAGTGGACACTTGGATTACTTCCATATCTTGGCTGTTGTAAATAATGCTGCATTAAATAGAGGTGGGCTTGTATCTTTTCAAATTAGTGTTTTTGTTTTCTTTGGGTAAATACCCACTAGCGAAATTTCTGGATCATGTGTTATTTCTTTCTATTTTTAGTGTTTCTGAGGAACCTCCATACTACTTTTCACAGAGACGGCACCAATTTTTATTCCCACTGGCAGTGTACCAAGGTTATTTTTCCTCCACAACCTCACCAACATTTGTTATTTTTTGTTTTTTCAATTCTAATGATTCTGATAGTTGTAAGGTGGTATTTCATTGTAGGTTTGATTTGCATGTCCCTGATTAGTAGTGTTGAGCTTCCTTTCATGTATCTGATGGCTATTTGTATGTTTTCTTTGGAAAATAACCATTCATGTCCTCTACCTACTTTTTTTTTTAAGATTTTATTTATTTATTTATTTGACACAGAGAGAGAGAGATCACAAGCAGGCAGAGAGAGGGGGAAGCAGGCTCCCCGCTAAGCAGAGAGTCCGATGCAATCCCAGGACCCCGAAATCATGACCCGAGCCAAAGGCAGAGGCTTAACCCACTGAGCTACACAGGCACCCCCTCTGCCTATTTTTTAATCAGATTAATTTGTGGGTTTTTTTGGTGTTAAGTTGTATAAGTTTTTATCTATTTTGGATATTAACCCCTGATTGGCTATATCATTTGCAGATAATCTTCTTTCATTTAGTAGGGTTGACTTTTTGTTTTGTTGATGCCTTCCTTTGCTGTGCAACCCTTTTTATATTGGTATAGTCCCAGTAGTTTATTTTTCCTTTTGTTTCTCTTGCTTGAGAGGACATAACTAGAAAAATGTTGCTAAGCCAGATATCAAAGAGATGACTACCTATGCTTTCTTGTAGGAATTTTATGGTTTCAGGTCTCCCATTTAAGTCTTTGCATCATCTCATTTCTTTGTCCAAATAACACTGTGAGGTGGTCTTATGGGTTAAATTGTGTTCCCCAAAAGAAGATATGTTAAAGTCTTAAGCCCCTCTATCTCAGAGTGAGACCCTGTTTCGAAATAGAATCTTTGTAGCTTTAATCAAGTTAAGATGAGGTTATTAGAGCGGGCCGTAATTCTGTGTGGGGAAATTTGGACACAGACATGGAGGGAAGGTGACGTGAAGGCACATGGGACATATGTAGGTGGAGGAGTGGAGTGATGGACCTGTACACATCTGTGAGGAATGCCAGAGATTGCTGGCAAGCTCCAGCTAGGAGGGAATGATTTCCCTACAGGTTTCAGCGGGAACATGGCCTTGCTGAAACCTTGATTTTTGGTCTGCTAGGCTCTAGAACCAGGAGACCATAAATTCCTTTTTGGAGCTACCTGGTTTTGGTACTTTATGTAGTGGCCCTGGGAAACTGATACAGGTGGGTGCTTTGTTCTCTCCTTTCTCCAGGGAAGCAGCTGTTGTGAAAAGGTGGAAAGTATTAGGAGAGTAGAACTTTGTCCACTTTTAGTACTTTGCATGGGCCAACTACTTGACCAGCAGGAAAAGGAAAATGGAGAAGATAGAGAAGTAGTGAGTGCCAGTAAGTGCCTGACCATGGCAGCACAGACCTCTGGGCAACAAATGTTTATGGGGTGTGGGTGGGTTCCACTCGGGGTGTCGGAGACAGACTCCTCTGTTACCCTCCCAAGCATTTAGGGAGTAACAAGTGTGACAAAAGTTGAGGAATGAAGTAAACTTGGGAAGAGGAAGAAGATGTCCCATTTTCCACAAATAAGGCCTCAGCCCAGTGCCTATGGCTCTTCCCTTTTCTCCTGCTCCCCATTATTATTTCTGCTATATAGACAGCTGACCCTTGAACAATGCAGGGGTCAGGGGCACCAACACCCCACAGAGTCAAAATCCACATACAATTCTACTGATAGCCTACTGTTGATCTGAAGCCTTACCAGTAACAGTCGATTAACACATTTTGTATAAGTAAGATATACTGTATTTTTTTAAAAAAGATTTTATTTATTTGAGAGAGCAAGAGAGAAAGAGAGTACCAGCAGGGAGCCTGATGTGGGGCTTGATCCCAGGACCCTGGGATCCTGAAGGCAGCATCTGAAGGCAGATGCTTAACCAACTGAGCCACCCTGGTGCCTCTTATATACTGTATTCTTATAATAAAGTAAGCTAGAGAAAAGAAAATGTTATTAGAAAATTATAAGGAAGAGAAAATGCATTTGTAGTACTAATCAAAGAAAAATATATTTTAAGGATACCAGTATCCTTAAAACTCTTCTATCTCTGTGCATTCTTTCCATTTTCCACTTTCAGTACAGCATGAATACTGGAAGTTTCATGAGCTGTGCAGCCTGTTATCATAAGCTAGGTTTTGTGTTAGATGATTTTGCCCCTCTGTTGGCTGATGTCAATGTTGAGGCCGCCTCAGCTGAGCTCTGATGTGCAGTAGGTTAGACTTATGCAGTGCGTTTTCAACTTAGGATAAATTTACTCATTTAGTATTAGTTTATTGGGATGCAGCCCCATTGTGAGGCTAGGATAACCTGTATTCCATCAGGACTGTGTTAGGGAAGGAGGGATAGAGGTTTCTAGATGAAAATATTGACCTCTGTTTGAGATGCCTTCTGGTACCACTCCCTGCTCCCTCCCTCCATCAGTGAGGCATCCTTGCTGTGGTGCAGGATTTGGGGAGTCAGAAATCACTCCCTGCTCGATTGCTGAGGGTTTGGAGTGAACGTAAGAGAGGATATGGAGGAAGTGGAAATAATTTAGATTGTGTTCCCTGTGGATTCTTCACTGGACATTTTAATTAAAATCCTACAGGACATTTCACTCTAACAGGTTCAGACCCTGGAATAAATTTGTTTTAATCCTCATTCTTCATTCAGAATCAATGCCTGCACAGAAACGTCTCTGTAAAGTAAAATAAAAATGGATGGTTAGAAAAGTAAATTTTTTTTTTAGGTCATCTGTAGCCCATCCTGTTATGTTAGGAAGGGACTGCTCCCTATAGTACATTACTGTAGATTACTTTTCCAACTTGAGTTCAATGATTCAAGCCAAAACCTTCATCACTTCCCTTTGGAGGCTATTACACAGCCCAGCAGACATCCTATTAAGCTTCTGATTCGCAGAGGAAAAGGAAAGTTTTAAAGTTGAGACTGAGAAGGAAGATGATTCATGGTCATGAAAGAAGAAATCCCCCAAAGTTTTCAGAGATGGCCCCCAGCTGCTACCCCTTCCTCTGGGTGTATACTCATCAACTGGCCCCGGAAAGTTGATGGAGCGAGTGCATGAACCAGAGTATAGTCCCTTAGGAGAATCATTAACTTGGAATCAAACTCAGCAACAGGCAAAAAAAAAAAAAAAAAAAAAAAAAAAAAGGGTGCAGACACTTTAGTGTAGTGTGGGAATTGAAATGCAAAAGTTGGCTGTCCTGACCACATATAGAGTTTATGATTCAATATTTAAGAAGACTATAAAAGCAGAAATTGCTTTAGTTGGGGCAGGAAATGACTCAAGACCAAAAGGAAGATTTCTGTTGATGCATGGTCAAGGTGAGATGAGTTAATTCCGGCCAGTGGCTCTGCCCAGGACAGACTGGCTGGCTGACACAGGGCCTGGAGGGAACACAGGTTAAGTATGAGCACTAACTATGCCCGAGAGTTCTGACAGCAGAAACTATTGCAAAAAGAGTAAAAATGACATGCAAAGTCAAGGGTGTCAATATTTACAAAATAGAGAACATTCTATGATTAGCGAAATCCTTTTCTCTAAGTATTTCACTATGCCCCATTTTGACCAGACAAGTTCCTGGATGTCTGCTTCCCTGTCAAATGACTTACAGTTCTGGACTATTCTTAGAAAGCTTGAGATGGCAGAGTCAGTATTTCTCTTCTCTACGTGTGCTTCAACGCCCACTGTTTGTGTCATTGTTTGGTAGTTACAACCTGTGTGCCATTTTCTTTTTGTTGGATCACATTCTTACCATCTTTTCATTTTTTCCTGAGACCTGTTGGGGTGCCTCGTGTTCCCTACCAAGATGCTGTTGGTTCTCCTGCTGTAGGATTTTTTAAGGAGGGAGGTAACACTGTAGTTCCCTTCCCCCAACCCCTCTCCCTGCCTCCCCGTAACTGCAGTTCTTATTAGGAAATCAAATGCTGTTTCCTTACTTTCTTTACCTAGTATGCCTTGCTACCCCTTGCTGTTGTCATTCAGTTAAAGGGAGCTTCAGTGGAAGGAGAGATTGGGCTAGAAAGATAGGAATAATTTGTTTTAATTGAAGTGTAGTTGAACACATAGTGTTACATTAGCTTCAGGTGTACAATGTAGTGATTGGACACCTCTCCCCATTGTGCTGTGCTCACAAGTGTAGCTGCCATCTGTCCCCATACAGCACTGTTACTAGATCATTGACTGTATTCCCTGCATTGTACCTTTTATCCTTGTGACTTAATTCATTCCACAACTGGAAGCTGATGTCTCCCTCTCACCCATTATCCCCATCTCCCTACTTCTTTCCCCTCTGGCGATCATCAGTCCGTTGCTTTATTCATTTGTTTCATTTTTTAGATTTTACATATAAGTGAAATCATATAGTATTTGTCTCTGATTTATTTCATTTAGCATAATACCCTCTGGGTCCATCCATGTTGTTGCACATGGCAAGATTTCATTTGTTTTTTTTTTATGGCTGAGTAATAATATCCCATTGTATGTACACACCACATCTTCTTTCTCCATTCATCTGTTGATGGACACCTAGGTATCTTTTCTATTGTAAATAATGCTGCAGTGACCACAGGAGTGCATGTATTTTCAAATTAGTGTTTTTGTTTTCTTTGGGTAAATACCCACTCGTGGAATTACTGGGTCATATGATATTCCTATTTTTAATTTCTTGAGGAATTTTGATTTCTTGAGGAGTCTTGAGGAAAAAAACCTCAAAACTGTTTTCCCCAGGGGCTGTAGCAATTTGCATTCCCACCAACGGTGTAAGAGGGTTCTTGTTTCTCCGCTTCTCCAACACTTGTTATTTCCTGTCTTCTTGATTCTAGCCATTCTGGCAGGTGTAAGGTGATAGCTTCCTGTGGTGTCGATCTGCATTTCCCTGATGATTAGTGGTGCTGAGCTTCTCATGTATTTGTTGGCCATTTGTAGATCTCCTTTGG
>PISX010002957.1:0-96199 GCA_004024625.1 Mellivora capensis | reverse complement strand
AAATGAGGCTTTCACTGAGGTACTCTTGTCCAAGTAAGTTCTCATCTTTCCTCTTCATCATCTGTGTAATGGGCTCTGATGGATTGTGGAATTCGCAGGTGTCTCTTTATCCTAATTCTGGGTGTTTGGGATTTCTCACACTGCCTTATCTGTGTCTGTGGCTCCCCATTTTGATTGCGATTTTCTGAGAGAGAATCTGTCCTACAGCGTACAGAACTGTGTATCATTTGAAGAGATGACCATGTTGGCACTGAATTCTTTTGAGCTAAACCATGGAAAATGGGTAAATCATGACTCTTTCTTTACTTGTGCCTCTTTAAAAAGTGTTCATCACTGGGGCACCTGGGTGGCTCAGTCGGTTAAGTGTCTGCCTTCTGCTCAGGTCATGATCCCAAGGTCCTGGGGTGAATTCCAGCATTGGGCTCCTTGCTCCATGGGGAGTCTGCTTCTCCCTCTCCCTTTGCCTGCCACTTCTGCTTGTGCGCTCTCTCTCTCAAATAAAATGATAAAATCTTTTTTTAAAAAAGTGTTCATCATTTACTACTTTTTTTTTTTTTTTGAGATTTTATTTTTAACTTATCGCTACACCCAGTGTGGGGCTCGAACTCAGAATCCTGAAATCAGGAGTCACCTACTCCACCAACTGAGCCAGCCAAGCACCCCATTTTTAAGATTTTATTGCTTATTATTAAGGCAGTCTCTTAACCAATTGAGCCACCCAGGCGCCTAAGATTCTAAGTAATAGTTAAATGGAGCTTTGTCTTTGAAAAGCTCACTGAGGGGGAAAACTGTGTCAGACTTAATTAAATGCCTCAAAAATTTCCAATACCTCGGTGGTACTGTTCCTAAAAATAAAATGCTTGACGTATAGAGCTGTCCTTCAGCTTTGTTTAGACAATTAGTTCTCAAATTTTGGTACTTAGTAATACTTGCTAAGGTGTATTGAATGCTTACTGTGTGGCAGGCACGGTGCTCAGTATTATGTGCGGGTGTGTCTCTTGGGCTTCACATAGCCCTGTGAGATGTCATGTAGGGACTGTCCTCGTCACCGCATTTTACAGATTAGGCCAAGTGAGGTTAGGTGTTTGTCCATGGTCACATGGTGCTGCAGCTGGGACATAAAGCCCAGGAATTCTGGCTTCATGGTACATTTTGGTTTCTACCACACTCCAGTGCGTAGGCGAATCTCTGTTGCTTTTAAATTATTCCTCTTTCCTAAGAAGAGCTATGAGCCATTGCCACCCTGGAGATGTGGCGGTGTCTGTGATGGCCAGGTTCTGGCTTGCTGGAAGAGTCCTTCCTTCTGTGTGACTGTGCCTGGCAAGATGGCAGACAGGAAGACGGGCAGGACAGGGAAAGGGGAGACTGTTTTATCTACTGGAGTATAATGAACAAAAATTGCATTAGGTTCCCTGGAGCCTGAATTTATTAAGCTAGCATGGGGTAGAATGTCTGTCAGAGTGCTGTGTTCGAAATTTTGAGTTAGTAGAAAGGCAGGTACCATTTCATCTTGAGAAGGGGCTGGGTCCCCAGTGCCCTTGGGACTCCCCTGGTCCTAAAGAGAATTTCGAAGAAGAAGCACAAACATGAGATAGAGTGATTGCAGTTGATTTGAGCAGAGGGGATGGGCGTGGGGAAGAACAACATCTTCTCTACTCATTCTCTTACCTTTGTTCTTCTATAATTTTTCATGCTGTGCTTGGTGCGCGTGGACACTCTTATATGTGGGTGTGTAGCCACTGGGAGGGATTTTCCCACTTCAGCATCTTTAGTCATTAAACGTCTGTTGAGTGTCTGCCATGTGCCAGGCACCCGGATAAGTTTAGAGGAGACCC
Organism: Mellivora capensis; assembly: GCA_004024625.1. Taxonomy (NCBI): domain Eukaryota; kingdom Metazoa; phylum Chordata; class Mammalia; order Carnivora; family Mustelidae; genus Mellivora; species Mellivora capensis. The sequence continues at coordinate 94,364 of PISX010002957.1, read as the reverse complement.
CAGGGCACATGGTGCTGACTGTGGAATTTCCTCACCAGCCAGGTGAGGACACACCGAAGTAGGCTTGTTCTGGACCATGAAGCTTTTTGACCTTTGGTTAGGGAACCTGCAGAAGAGTACGTGTGGAATGTAAGAAGCAAAACAAATGAACATGGGGGGAGGGGGAAGGGAAAACTAAGAAACAGACTTAACTATAGAGAACAAACTGGTGGTGACAGGCGGGGGGGTGGGGAGTGGGTTAAATGGGTGATAGGGATCAAGGAGGGCACTTGCGAGGAGCATCGGGCATTGTGTGTAAGTGACAAATCACTAAATTCTACACCTGAAGTAATATTAACCAGTAATCCTCTAACTGATATTAACACTTTGATTTAACTAACGTGAATTGAAATAAAAATTGCGGGGGGAGGGTACTGCCTGTCTTACTGTTATTTATTGTGAATATTTTTTCTTCAACTGAGAGCTTAGCGAGTAAACAGCTTAGTCCTTAGAGCAGTCCTCAGCTGCGGCAAACCGTGTGCATTCTTACTTGCAAATCCTGGTCAATCAAGCCATCTCTCAGCCTGGCTTTTTACTTGTTCTGCTGCCAGAAAACCATTCAGCAGAGGCCCTGCTTGGGTGGGCAGGGCCCCAGAACAAAACAGTGCTGCTTCTGTTTACATCCTCTGCCTGAGCCACCCCTTTCTCTGGAGCCGGCAGGATTTCCTCAGGAAGCTGTCCTGGTGGAGGGTGGGCCAGGCTTAACCAGGATGTGATGACACAACCCCCACCCCCCACCCCCGCCCTCTGGGAGCTGCGCTGAGGTCAAGCCTAGATCTTGGGTCCACCCTTTCCAGTCTGTAAGTTCCAAGGCCTGTTCTCCTGCCTGCAGGAGGGGGATGGTGGCGATGGATTGGGTTTGTGTCCCCCTTGCACATGGGTTCTTTTCCCTATTTCATGCTCACTCATGGTACTGGGATGAAAGGCTTGGGAGGAGCACCCCTCAGGGGCCCTAGAGCAGCTGTGTCAACACTTCCAAGCCCCAGCATTTCCCGCGGTGCCACGGGCCCAGTCACTTGGGCTGCTGGGTTTGCAGCGGGCCCAGCCGCAGGAAGAAATGATGTGCCAATGCGTTTGGCCTGGCCAAGCCCCCAGGTATATGTTTCCTCATATGTGGTTGAGGGAATTATTCCGCGGGACACCTCTGCAGCTCTGGGGTCCTGCAAGGCTAGCTGATACTCATTTTTATTTAAAAAATGTAATGGGAGGGGCTGTCTTGTGTGGAGGCCTCAGGGGAGGCCTGTGTAATCTAAATTAGCGGTAAGGTTACCTAAGGTTTGTTATCTGCCCAACTGCTCTAAGCCCATTTTTCTGAAATGAGTCAGGTTTTGGAGCCAGTCATCATGGATTTGAAGCCTGGGTCGGCGCTTTTTAGCCAAGTGACAGCGAACATGTCTGTCACCTCCCCGAGTGTCTACACCCTCACTAGGGTCATACCATTAATATAAGCTACATTAGGTCTTGTACGTTTTAAGAGAAATGACGTATGGGAACACCTGAGGTACGTGATGTAGCCATGTAGATGTTCACTAAATATTAGTTTCTCCCCAACTCATCCTTCCAGCCTCCCCAACACACATGCACACGCGCACACATGCCAGATTCTATTTTTTTTTAAGATTTTTATTTGAGAGAGAGCACATGTGCACAAGTGGGGGTAGGTGCAAAGGGAGAGGGAGAAGCAGACCTCTGCTGAGTGGGGAGCCTGACATGACCTAGAGCTCCAGTCTGAGGCTCAGTCCCAGGACCTAGAGATTGTGACCTGAGCCGAAGTCAGACACTTAACCGACTGAGCCACCCAGCTACCCATCTGGCCCCCACGCTAGATTCTAGTGTCAGCATTTTCTACAAAGTTGATCAAATGTAACAAAAGCAGATCATTTTAAAGGCATCTGTGTGATGCGTGAAGCTCCATGCTGTTAGTCTGGAAGACTGCTGAGCTTTTTATTAAATGCCTACCTGTGGGACCTTGTGGCGGGCACTGCCCAGAGTTACAGGCGCGCTGCATTGAAAGAAGACTGCAGGGCGCCTGGGTGGCTCAGTGGGTTAAGCCTCTGCCTTCGGCTCAGGTCATGATCTCGGGGTCCTGGGATGGAGTCCCACATCGGGCTCTCTGGTCGGCGGGGAGCCTGCTTCCTCCTCTCTCTCTCTCTCTCTCTGCCTGCGTCTCTGCCTACTTGTGATCTCTCTCTGTCAAATAAATAAATAAATAATCTTTAAAAAAAAAAAAAGAAAGAAGACTGCACACTGGCCTGGCCGTGGGGGGGAGGTCGCGGGAACGTGCGTATGTGAGACAATCAGGGATATCAGATGCACTCCAGGCAGAGCGACTGCACAAACACTGAGGGAATATGCAGCATAGGAGGGATAGGCCTGTAGATAAATTCCTCTGCTATGAATGAGAAAAAGGCTGTTTTGGAATCTGGGTTTATCGCTGGTTTCTCAGCTTCTCCATCTTATTTGTTATCTGTAGTCCTATTTGCTCCACCCATTGAAACTGTTTCTACCTCGTCACAGGTGATTTCATTAGGACACCAGGAAATACTTTAAGCCAGACAACCCAGGGTGGTTGGTCGTGATATTCCAGAACATTGTAAGTGACAATGGCAATTATTAATGACAAGAGCAATTATTTATTGAGCTCGGAGTGCCAGATACTATGTTGAGCACTCTGCATGGCTTAGTACTCTCATTTATTCAGCCTCGTTGCCCTGTGAGCAGGTGCTTCCAAGGCACGAGGAAATTTAATAACTTACCTTTTGGAGGTTAGAGATAGGCATATTAACAATGGTGCCAAACTGGTTCTTTTCCTCTTCCTTTTCCAAAAAAGAGGAAGAAACCCTAAAACAAAACAAACCAATTTTATAAGTGGAAGGTAGAGGTGAGGAAGGGTTACAGGGATAGAGAAAATGATCCTTTAGACGTCTGCTAGATAAAGTGTTCTGAGGTCTTTTAAGTTTATTTTGACATCTTTAAAAAACAGGTTGTAGAATATGGACTAAATCCATTGCAATTCTAAGAAACAAATAGGAGATTAATTATTGGAGATTCAAGGGTAGTTGGCAAGATTTTGAATCAGGAGGAAATTCACACAGAAGCAGTCTGTGGAAAGTTTGTAAACATTAGTTGCTGCATTCTAGTCCTGGAGTTAACCACATTGGAAGTTTTGACCCCAGGCTTTTCCTTTTCTTGTCTTTTGCCATCTTTGTTTCCTTCTGTTAAATTCTCTCTCTGCTTTGGAGATATTTAGGGTCTCTAGTGTTGTAAAAAAATACATTCCAGCTAATAAAGTATCTTTTTTTTTTTTTTTAAGATTTTATTTATTTATTTGACAGAGAGATCACAAGCAGGTAGAGAGGCAGGCAGAGGGAGAGGGGGAAGCAGGCTCCCCACCCAGCAGAGAGCCTGATGCAGAGCTTGACCCCAGGACCCTGAGATCATGACCTGAGCTGAAGGCAGGGGTTTAACCCACTGAGCCACCCAGGCACCCCATAATAAGGTATTCTTAAAGGAAGACCTCAACACAAGAATGACAGCAAATGAAATTTTATAATGAAAAAACAATGGTTGAAGTATATTGCCAGTGCCTCACGTTTAGTATCTCTCCTTAGTTGTCTCCTTAAATGTTGTTGTCAGAATGCCAGCCTCAGAGAATGGCTCTTTTTTCTTCCATATTTTATACCTTTTAGTGGTTTTGTTGCCATCAAGAGGGGAGAGAAGTGCCTCTTGTCACTGGGCAAATGTTTTGGAAAAAATGAAGCGAAGTTGAAATTAACTGGCATGCCTTTTTAGATATTTTCCTGAAATATTTCTATGGAAAATCAATTTGGTTTTTCTGCATTTTTGCCTGTGCATGTCACATCAGGCTTCTGCAGCCACACTTGTCTGTGGGGAGGTGGGAACAGGATCTGACCTCAGGGTAGGCACAGAGCAAGGGTGCTTTATGGGTTCTTGGTGCTCACAAATAAGGAAAGGCAGGAATGGGGGCAGGGAGAGGTCTACTCATCAGTTTATCCAACACCTGCGCTCTGTGACCAGGAAGGTGGTGAAGAACCTACAGTGGGAGAACAGTTAACTCTAATGGCCTTTTGAGAATCTTTATTATCTGCATTTATGACCTGGTTTGCTGGTGGAGATTAGAAGGTCTTATTCTGGGCTATTCATTAACAGAACCAATTTCTCCGCTAGGAGTTCACAGAACATTCTTTCTATACGCAATACCAAGAAGTATTTGGAGTTCTCAAACTAGCTCTATCTATGACCTAGATAGATACAGAGACTGTCTTGACATAGCCCTCACTCATTTTTACAAAATGGAATACTATGGACACTTCTTTTCATACTTAGTGAAAATGCTTAAATTGCAAATTACATGATTGCACATCGCACAAGGAAGCCCAGCATCACCGTGATTTCAGAAACACTGTCATATATAAAAACCTGCTTCTGCTGCCATGTTCTTTGACTTTCAGACTTGCAGCCTAAAGCCAGTTCTTTGAAAGGCTTGTCTACGTAGGTGAAATAATTTTCCCTGGGTGGCTGTTTTGCAATATTACGCTTACTACATTTGACTTTCTCACATTAAAAAACTAATAAACTACATAAACATAAAAGTGCTAAGTGTTAAAACCAACATCTCTTAGGAGTTTGTTTTTAATAAGCTTATGTAATTAACACCTTGAACTGTATATTCCATTTGTTTCTTTTGAAACCATGCAAAGAGAACAGGAGGGTGCACATACAGAAGGCACTGGTATAGTTAATATTGGCCTTTTAAATTATGATGAAGTCATGGATGTTTTAGAAATTAAACCTTGCCAGTTACTTTTAAGTCTGAGAACGGAAGAGTCAATCCATTACCGAGAGAAAAATAAATCGGAACATAAAGCAATATATAAGTTGTTGATATTCCTCTTCCCAAAGGCCCGAGCATAGACAGTTTTACTCCATTCACTTATTGACCCAGTAAATTTATATTGAGATTCTTCTAGACACTGTCCTGAGCACTGAGCAGTGAACCAAACTTAGAAAAAAATTCTGCCCTTAGGGATCTTACACTTTAGTTAGGGGAAGGGACTAAAACAGGCAAGAGATAATATGCCAATGAGTTTAGATGATGAGAAGTAGGGAGAAAAGAAGAGTAGGCAGAGGACGGGTCAGAGACTCTGTGCCTGAGAGGCAGGTCGCCGTTGTAGCTAGGGCATTCTTGGGAAGAGGGTTGTTGAGTCACTTCTGTGGCAGGTGAGGGAAGAGTGCTGAGGGCAGACAGAGGAGCAGGTCCCCAGGCCAGGCTAGCTGGCAGGTTTTGGAGTGTTGGAGGAGAAGCAAGGTAGCCGGTGTGGCCAGGCAATAAGCCTGAGAGGCTCCGGATGGGGCATGAGAGAAGTGGGGCTGGGCACAGATGCCGTGGACCTTTCAGTTCATGGGGGAGGGGGGCCTGCAGCCTTTACTCTGAGGGGAACTGGAGTGTGAGCGAGGCTTTTGAGTAGAGGGCCAAGGATCTGACTTAGGTTCAAACAGGATCTCCCTGACTGGTGTGTTTAGAGGGTGCCTGGGGTGAGGGGAGGCAGTCGAGTGTTTGATGTCCCAGTCTAAAAATGGAGCTGCTGCATTGGGCTTTGCCAGTGGAAAAACACAGCCCATCCTGACAGAGTCAGTGTTAAAAACAACAATTAGGGGACCCCCTAAGAGACTTGTTAGTACACTTTTTTGGTTGGCTCTTCCCCTACAGCATGGCAAACAATTAAAATAAAAATTTATACACATCACAGAGAAAAAAAGTGAAATTGCTCTTTTTTATAGAGCAATTGAAGAGCATAAAAAAGTTTAGGTAGGTGGTAGACATGTGATTAACCTATAAACCTAATAGCTTGGATAGGAAGGAGGAGGGGACTGTGTTCCAGCAAACACTGATCTATCCAGTTGTTAAAAGTAACAAGATTTGGCTGATAAGTATGTAAAAATGTTCATTCTTAAGTAGTAAGTGAATTCCTCTTTAAGAAAAATTGTGTGTTAGAAATATAAACATTAGATGTTATGAAAAAGCCAGTTGTGATGTTAGTAAGTTCTCAGCTCGTGAGCAAATTGGAAAAATGAACATTGTCAATCTAGTGATAAGTGGCTTGGTAGAATGGTGTAAATTCATGTCAGGTAAGCTTTTTTTTTTTGGTGCTTTTAGGCCTAGGATGCCTGTCAAGTTTACCCTGTAACTCTGTATAGAATATGGCACAAAACAAATTTCATTCTCAACTTCCAAGGTGTTTTTAATCTAAGACTAAGAAGGGATCCATGTGCCAAGGATGCTTTCTCAGAGATCTTTCACATTATATTCTTGGCGAATGGAAAAGTCTTTTATGGTGAAAATTGAGATCATCTTGAGGGGAAATGATGTAATTAGGAAAGAACTTTTCTTCCCAAAGAATTGAAATAAAAGTATGGCCTTCGTGTCATGTACTGTTTTATATGGTTACATCCACGGATGGATAGACATCCAGATCCAGATCCCGATAATACTCACCTGTGTGCCAGGACCGAGAAGGAGGATTTTGCATGGCTGATGTTCTCTGAATCTGGTTTTTCCTATAGGTTACAGGTCAGAATGTGCACAGGGTGAAGCCAGCAGATTTCCCATTCACCCCACATGCACAAGCGGGCTTTTGAGTCCCTAAATGAAGTCCTTAGAGCACGGAGTGTTGTTGTGAGCACCTTCGAGCTCAAGGGAATGGATGGAAGAGCAGATAGCGGAAGCTAGGTCATGAAATGTGCTTGAGGAGGGTTAGGTGTGCAGTGAAGAGTTGTTTTGGGATTCCTTGGAGTTTTTCCAGGGCATTGTGTGAATTGGTTCCTCCCTGACATTGGAAAGAAACCACCCAGTTGGTGTCACGTGATCGAAGGGCCCTCAAATAGCCTCCAGTGTATAGGAACAGACGGGTTTCCATTTGGCTCATCAGAGCTCATTCCCACCAAGGGACTGTGCCTGTTTCCTTGGCCACAGTGTTGGTCTTGTATTTGCTCTCTGACACTACCTGCCCCAGCAGCATTCCAGGTGTGTTTTCCTCCTGGTCTGCCTGGTGGGGATTGGATGAGGAGGATTCCGCCACCATGGTCCTGATCTCTTCAGTGTCTCTTTATATAGTCATTTCCAAACACTAGCCTTTTCTGTCAGGGTGTGAGAAGAATGTAAGACTTTAGGGACCTTGAGCCCCTTGCACCGAGGAACTTTCTCCGTTCATCTTTTTGGTGTAAGAATCTTCTCTCGGGTTCCAATGAGATCCATGCCCATCTGCCTGTTAAGAATGTTCAGCAATAAAAAAAAATTAAAAAAAGAATGTTCAGCAATAAGTGGAAATAATCAGAAATCAGTTCTTCCCATGAAGAATCCTCCACTTGGGTTTCCTTCTTTCTCTCCTGTTTCCTGTCCTGCCACGCCTCTGCGCCAACACTGCAGCCAACTGACGGGGTAGCTTTTCCTCTTGGAACAGGTGAGGCTGGGTGAGGCTGTCCCCTGACTCCGGCGAATTATATGTATTTGTTGTCCCTTCCGCCTGGAAAGATATTCCTCGTCCTTCACCTCATTCTTCATCTGTTCTTCTTTTGAATGATGTATTTCATGCTCGAATGTCTCATTCACTAGACTCATTCACTGCTCTCAGGTTGGTGGGGACGGAGACTGAGACTAAAAGCTCATCATTACGTATGAAAATGCCAAATGAATGTAATGGAACCGTCAGTTCTGTTGACTTACATTCCTTCCTTCCTTTATGCACCACACAGACACTTCTTAGGTAAGGTAAAGGCTGAGTATCACTGTGATGGTGTTAGGTGCTGAGGTTGCAAAAATGGGTAATACCCAGCTCCAGCTTTCAAGGACTGTGAAGTCTCCTGGGGATAACAACTGTGTAAGCAAGTAAAAGTCACTTTAAAAGATGCCTTAAAATAGAAAACTTCAAATAGACACCAACATAGCATATTTAAAAGATCTCCCATTTCCCAGTGCTCCTATTAATTGGTCATGGCCAGTCTTGTTTCATCTATACCTGCACCCACCTCTTCCCCTTGCCTCCATGACTTTATTTTTTTTTTAAGATTTTATTTATTTATTTATTTGACAGACAGAGATCACAAGTAGGCAGAGAGGCAGGTAGAGAGAGAGGGGGAAGCAGGCTTCCTACTGAGCAGAGAGCCCGGTGCGGGGCTCGATCCCAGGACCCTGGAATCATGACCTGAGCCGAAGGCAGAGGCTTTAACCCACTGAGCCACCCAGGCGCCCCTCCATGACTTTAAAGCAGACTGTTGACGTCAGATCATTCCATTTGTAGGTGAAATGTGTGATTGGCAGTGATGCAGTGAGAAGACCCTGTGTCATGCCAAGTCCATTGTGAAGGATGGGCTGCTGTCTACAGGGTCACTGGGTGAAAGAAGGTGTTCAGGCAGAAGAAACAGCATGGAGGAGCAGGGATGATAGAGTGTGGCATGGACTGGTTTGATCTGGCCCAAACTGGTGTATGGATAGGGAGGTGGGAGCCCTGTCTAGAAAGTGTCTGTCTGTCTAGAAAGGCAGACAGACCAGATAAAAAGGCTCTCGTTTTGTATTGTATACAACAGACTGACTTTGTCAAATCCTCACTGGGAGACACTTAGGGCTTTCAAGACCTGTATTTTATTTATTTATTTATTTATTTTTAAAAGATTTTATCTATTTATTTGACAGATATCACAAGAGAGGCAGGCAGAGAGAGAGGGGGAGGCAGGCTCCTCACCGAGCAGAGAGCCCGTAGGAAGAGGAAGCATAGACATTTGTCTGCAGCTAAGGAGGTGGAGAAAGAGTTTTGAGAGTTAGCAAAGTAGAAGTTAGGGGCATCCGAGTATGGATTATGGGCCATTTGGTCAGTGTCCTGGGGCTTGCTGGCCATCTGAATTGTTATTGATAACACTATTTAGGCAATACTTACCAGTTCTTAAAAATGTGGAACTTTGGGAGCATCACCAAAAAAGAATTTAATTGACAGTGAATGGTTATAAGCATGAATCCTCTTTGTCAGTTGATCAGGTCACTGGGACTCCCGAATCTCTGTAAGGAAATCAGCCATGAAGGTCAAGTCCAGTTCGGATTCCATTTACTATCACGCTCCTGACTCTTTGCCCAAGCCACAGCAGAATAGAATTTTCTTAAAATATGACAAACTCAAATATTGTACAAGGCTTAACAACCAGAAATTTCAGGATAGTTTTGAGATTAATCATTTTCAAATTTCTAGGAATATTCTAGATCACTTCCCTCCACCCCTCACCAATCAGGTCTTCATTGGCCAAATGCTTGAGAATGCTCAATATCCTCATGATTATTTGCCAGAGAAAGTGCAGAGTGTGATTCATACTCATCAAAATCTGTGAATGTGGTCAGAAATGTGACTTCATTTCCACCCAACTAGCTTGTTCATTGCCACCCAACTAGCTCACTCTGCTGTTCTTTCCAAATCTGTGTTCTATTAAGCTCAGGGCAATTTAGAAGTGAGAAATGAGTTTAGTCCACAGTTGCCATCTGCTAATTCCACATGTCCATTTTGAGTATGAATCTGTATTTGAATTTTTTCAAATTGTCAACATTCCAGTCATTTCCCTTCATTTTCAAGTTTTGAAGCTTCCTGCAAAATGTTCTTTTGAGCCACCGATAGCTCAGCAAATTGGATCTTTCAGGGCCTTTAATTAAAAAAACACCTTACACAAAGCGTGCAGACCAGGAGGAAACCTCCTCAAAAGGTGTCCACGACTTAACCATATGACCACAGTGAAATAAACTAAAGACCATACTTTGCTTTTCTATTAATAATAATCGTTCATGTTTCTTGATTTTATATTGTATACATAGCACCAGCAGAATACCTGGAGTGTCACAGGTGTTCAACAAATATTATTTGAATTAATGACATACCCTATTAGGTATTGATTGAAGAGCATAGTAATTATCTAGCCTCAGTCACTTTCTCCATCATACCTGACAGTTAACATGATGTCTCTCTCTCTCTCTCTCTCTCTCACACACACTCCCCGGGAGGGATACAGTGGAGGCCTTTTTTAAAATCCCATTTTATTGTAGCTACACCTCTCCATGGTCAGCAAACAGAGTTCTCATACTTAGACCGAGCTTTCCACAGTCCTTCTGAGCTCAAAATCAGAGATTTTACTCTCACTGTGAGTGAGATCCTGGTAATCACATTTTTGCTCAAAATCTCAAGCCTTTCGTACCCTCAGGTCAAGCAGGCTGCACTGGGCCTAAGGGAGGAAGATAAGAAAAGCCCATGTTTCTGCTGTGACCTTACATCTGTCCAACCTCTGATGGCATTTCCCTAAGAAAACAGGGAGCGCGAGAAGAGAAAAAGGGAAAGCCTTAGGGAAGCATCTGCTTGTCCCAGTGAGCTGAGGAGGAAGGGTTGAGGGTCAGGAGGAGGCCAGTGGGCCATGGTGTTCTCGAATAGACTCCCGAGTGGGAGTCCCGGCAGGAATGCCCCCTGGGAGGCAAAGTGCCCTCAGTGACTTTCATCCTTTTCATATATTCACTGGAAGATACAGTTTACACTGTGATCATGTATGATCATACATAACCAAAACAAACATGGCAGGAAATAGTATCTTTGCTTCATGTGCTGCACGCCACCCATCTCTGTCTTCTGGGCTGTTCTGGGCGATGCTGTGCAATGTCATTTCAACAAATGCTGCCTCAGATGTCTCCATTTATCGTAGGACTCTGCTGGCTTAGCACCGTGTCAACCCAGAAGCCAGAAATGAATCACAGTTGCCATGTCTTCCAGACTGATGGTTGGTGGTGGGTGGCAGGTCTCCATGGTGGCTCCCACGTGGCCTCTGTCCACTCCCTTGCCTTGTTGGTGTGAGGTGGTGCCCGGACCTTCCACGAGTCCAGATCCTGCCAGATCTCCTTCTCCTCCTGGGAGCCTTGAGCCAAATGTGTGTGTGGATCTGTTGTAAGGAGCCCTAGCCTCTCTCACAGGTCACCCACGGTGTCAGGGCTTCGGCTGGTGAGAAACAGATGCAGATTTTAGTTGTCTTTGTGCCATTTCAGTGTTCTTGGGGCATCAGCCCTAGATGGGCTGCAGCCCTTATCCGCCTTGATCTGCTGGGGAAATACCAGTGCAGTTGCTTTTCCATTTGGAAATAGGAAAGAACTTAGAACTTTACTTACACTTGTGTTTATCTCATTTAAAATGCCTATTTCTGTGTGCATCTTTGATGTCAATAGATATAATTTATATTAATAAGTACTTAAGACTTGTAAGTAGATATATATATTTATAGATAATTATCTTATATCATGAAAGTTCCATGGCCCCATTGTTGTTTATTTTTGGTTTTGGGCTTCTTGTTTTTTTGTTTGTTTTTTGGGTGTGTTTTTTTTTTTGTTGAGAGTGCTGGGAAGGAGGGAGTGTCAATGCTGCCTGCCTGGGGCCCTTCCTTCTTCAGGAGTGGATTTATGTTAATCAGAGACCTCAGAGAACTGGATGATACAGAATAGTGAGGGCCTTGGGCACCAAAGTCATATTTGCCAAAGGAAGAATTAGACATAGGGCCTGGCAAGTTCTTGGTGTTTTTGGAGAGGAGCAGTGGAAGATGTGAGATCAGCCCTCCCACCACCTGCAATGTGGGTGTGCCCCCAGGGCCTTTGCATCACCACCAGCATGATCTAATATTGTCCTTTAGTGTGTATTTTTGGTTGTCATGTGTAAAAAACTTTTTTCTGAGACAGACTATATTCCAGCTCCAACTATCTTGCAGAAATGCTGGGAGTGATACCTCGAGAAAGCTATTTGAGATCATCATCTATTCAGTGAATTTCTCCATAATGACATGGCAGGGTGGGATAACAGAGCTGGTCCAAACAGTGACATTGTTAGTGAGTTGGACAGTTCATTAGTCAGGGCCAGGGTCCCCAACAAGAAGATACGGAGTTAGTGATGAAGTCTTAGAATATAGATAAGGTTCAATGACATAGAGTTCGGAGCCGAAGGACAAAAAAGAATTCTTGAGATGTCTTTGGTGCAAAATGGTGGTTTATTAAAGCATGGAGACAGGGCCCGTGGGCAGAAAGAGCTGCTGCCTCAGTTTTGTGAGGAGTGGTCTATTATATGCTTGCAAGTTGGGAGGGGGTTAGGGATGGCATAAGTCTCTAAGGAGTTTTGGAAGCAAGGTTTCCAGGACCTTGAGGAGCTAGCTGTTGTTGGGAAAAAGGTTATTCATTACCAGTAATAAAACCTTTTTGTGAGACCCTTTAAATGTATAGCAGTGGGCCATATGCTTGGGAATGATTGTCAACAGTATCTTGGAGGGTTTAGAGATAAAGGAAGTTTCCAAAGGAATTGTTAAAGTAGACTTACAGGATCCTGGTTGAGGGTAGGGGTCAGTCGGGCTAGGATTGTCCTTTGCCTTAGCAAAGCCTTAAGGTTGGGATAGGTGAGTCCCTAGAGGACAGTCACTCTGCCTGTTTTAAGGGCTTGTCAATGGGTAAGGAATTTTAATAATTTTCTTCTGCGTCTGTGTCCCACATCAGTCAGGACAGCTAAGATCAGACAGCACTGACACCCGGTTTTGCAGTTGAGACAGGAGCACACTAGCATTCATTGAAGTGACTTGTACAAAAACATCCTAAAATAAGACAATTAACTATAGAGCATTTGTCCCTATAACAGGCAAGGGGCACTTAAGACATAAACTGCCAGATGTCAGCAAAAAAAAAAAAAAGAAAGAAAAGAAAAGAAAAAGAACATCAGTACGTGGACATTAACCAAATAGGTACACAGATACGTCACCAGAGCCCTGATTGGCACGACTCAGCACACTCTGATTGCTTAAGATAGTTTTGCAAAAGAGCTCATAAAACCCCCTAAATTAGACACTCTAGGGGTAACCCTCTCTGGTCCCCTCACTCTCTGGACACTTTATACTCTTGCTCAATAAACTTTGCTGTGCTGCCCACCATTTCGTCTGGTCTGCTTCTTCATTCTTGGAAGCAGCATGATCAACAACCGCAGGCACTGAAGGCAGATAATTCCTATAACAGCATCTCATGGATTCAGTGAGGCTGAACAAGGAAACCAGAATTAAAGTCTTTTTTATGGTAGTAGCAATTTCACCTAAAAGGTTGCTGAAAGTGTTTATCACCTCAGAATCTTTAAACAAGCTAATTAAGAATGAAAACACATTGTGAAGTCATTCAAGAAATCAGGCTTCGTTGTCGCGTAGTGATTTCTTTCCGTGGATTTTGTTTGTAGGGAACTCATGTACTGACGTATTGCTCTGTCCCTCTACAAAACAATAGGGAGCGATGTAAATATAATGTACACTTTATATTAAGGAATATATATATATGTGTATATATATATATGGACTTATTATTATAGACAAAAAGGGAAGAGACACACTAAATAAGTCAGGAGACTTCTCTTTCTTCTCTTCAATGTTGGGAATTAAGAGCAACACATTGAGTTTTCCCTCTGGGCTCTGTCTTTATAGATACATAAAATAGCAGGACCACAAGTTCATTTGCATTCATTTGCATGTGATCTGCATGTAACTATACAGATTACATTGTATTTCCTGGTGTTTTCAGGATTTTTTTCTTTTTTTCTTTTTTTTTCCTCCCTTAAAGATTGTCAAGATATCTGAACCATAAATGACATCTGGGAAGTAAGAGAGCAAAATAACAGAAGTTAATGATACAAATGCTTTGTTTTCATAGTACTTTTAGTTTTCACTTCTCCAGAGACAGAAATACATTGGGGTAAATATCAGAAATACTGTTACATCAGTTGTTGAGAGAACAGTGCTGTTTCTTTTCTCCTTAATTGCAACAGCAGTCTACCGGATGTGAATTGTTCAGTACAAATTCCCCCTTATCTCTCTGTTTTTATGTTGGTTTTATAAAAGAGGAGTGTTTGGTATAAATGTATGCTTCAGCTTCGTGGGAAGATTACACAAGATTTGTCTTCCCTTGACCTGCCACTGGGAGTGAGACCACAGATTTAATTTAAAGCCATACCAAGTGAAGTAGATGGCCCTATGGAAGGATGTTGTGATGGATGGTTTTATAATAAGAAAAGGAAGGAGAACTTGAATTTGCATGGAGTCTTTTTTTTTTTTTTTTTATATGAAGATGGGAAAATTCTTATAAAAAGATCATGGGGCACAAAATTTCACAATTTACTTAAAAAAAAAACTTTTAAGGAAATAAGATTTCCCTGTTCCTAAATTTGAACCCATAATACTTCAGCCTGATGCATGGGAACCAAAGGGGGAAAAAAAGAAGTGGAACAAATTAGGCAAGTAATAACTCTAGAGCAGAAACAATGAACACCTTAAAAGAAACAACGTTTTTTTTTTTTTTTTTTTTAAAGATTTTATTTATTTATTTGACAGACAGAGATCATGAGTAGGCAGAGAGGCAGGCAGAGAGAGAGGGGGAAGCAGGCTCCCCGCTGAGCAGAGAGCCCGATGTGGGGCTCGATCCCAGGACCCTGAGATCATGACCTGAGCCAAAGGCAGAGGCTTTAACCCACTGAGCCACCCAGGCGCCCCAGAAACAAAGTTTTAAAAGGAATCTATTTCAGTGTATTTAGAGAGAGTTTAAAATCATGGTCTAAAGTTTATTCTGTAACATCAGTGCCTCTTGACATCAGCCTTGTTGGATGTTGAGTGAGATGTGAACTTGATGTTCTCAAAGGAAAGATGCACAAGATATGGTGCTATTAAGCATCCAGCTGCATTATTTAAATTCCCTGTGGATTGATTTTGCAAATATTTCTGGTAGAAGTGAAGGTTCTGACTGAATAAGTCTGTGCTATCTCAAGTAGAAACAGGTTGGACAGAAATGGTGCAGAGGTTTCCAGGTAGTCCTGAAGGAACATGGGTTTTGAGAGGATAAAGAGAAAATGATCTTGTGGTTGTTCGTTGTGGAGATGAACAGGATTCCTTTCTAGGGATGGCAGACAAGACCTATTTTTTAGAAACATGTTCTTTTAAAGTTTTTTTTTTCTTTCTTTCTTTCTTTTTTTTTTTAATAAAGAGGACACAGTGGGAGAGGGAACACAAGCAGGGGAAATGGGAGACAGAGAAGCAGGCCTCCTGCTGAGCGGGGATCCTCATGCAGGGCTTGATCCCAGGACTCTGGGCAGACACTTAATGACTGAGCCACCCAGGTGCACCGAAACATGTTCTTTTATTCATTTGGTCTTCTTGGCATTTAAATAATCAAAACTGATGAAAATGGAAATTTGGGGGACTTCTTGCACATCTGGAAAGCGATTTGGGAAAACAGGCAGCTGTGCCACCCTGGTCTAAATTATTGTCTGCTGAGCGCCAAGTAAGGAGTGGGTAAGCAGCCCATTGCAGGGTGCGAAGCGTTTGCTGTCTCTAGCCCACATTGAGTTGAGCAGCTGCCTTTTTTCTTATGAGCAGCAGAAATGTTTTCCAGGTCCCCAAGTTATTGGGGAATTGAGTGATTTGGACTGAGAAAGAGGGACTTAAAATTTCTCACTAGTAGCAGAAAACCTTTGATTGGCGGCTTGGAAACTTGAGAAGCAAACAATTGGTTTTGAAGGTGTTGTTTGGAAAAAGGGGACAGAAGGTAATTTGAACAAAACTATATAAATAATTAAGACTTTTTTTGGAGTGGACTTAATTATTCCAAGAAGATAGTTGACTGTGTTAAGTTGTAGAGTTCAGCTAGTTATTTTTGAGAAGCCAGAATTCAAGATTGGAGCAGCTTGGCTGGAACAGAACAATTCTTAGTGCCTCTGTGAAAGAGAGAGAGAGGGAGAGAGAGAGAGAGGGAGGGAGAGATTGAGTTCCATTTAAGAACAGGAAGCCATAGGAAGATGTGCAGCTTTAATCTGTAAGGCCTCTCACAGATACACTCGGGCATTAGAAGATGTGGGTTTTGTATTTGGTCAGAAGTGGCACGCATGTTTCCCTCCCTGGATGGATGGAGGTGGATGTTTCTGGATGAAGACAGGATAGCATCATCTTCTCAAGAGACTTGACATGACTCTAAAAGGTTCAGGAGGTGCCAGGGGCCCCAGCAGTGGGGGACCCCAGTGGGCCGTGGCCGGGTCCAGGCAGTCACTCCGAGAAGCAAGTTCTCGGGTGCTGTGGCTGCAAGTCTGTTCCCCCACCTTCCAGTGCACACTTTGAAGGGAGTGCCTTGGTCTTTGCCAGTATATACCAGGGGCGGGGACTAAGGAAACCCAAGGATCTTGAAGAGGAGGGGGCCCTGGAGGACTTGTTTCTTTGGGGCATAAGCAGAAATGCTAGGTTAACAGAAGGCAGCTGGCCAGGCTGTGGACTCAAGCTCTCACTGCAGCGGGCCCCGAGCTCTCATTCTCCTAGCCCAGGCTGCCAGGAGTAGCCAGTGTTCAGGACTCAGTTCTCCTGGTGCTGGGGCTGAGGTGGGTGGGCTGCGAGAAGACCACTCTGAAGGGAAAGCGGTCACTCTAGGAAGCTGCTGGTTGCTCTTCTGGCTGCCCTGGGCCTCCCCATCTGGGGGCCTGAGCTCCTCTCTCAGCCCAGCGGGACAGGGGAGCAGAGGTAAGGTGAAGGGCCCTGAGGTCCGGGCCGGCAAGCTGGGGATTTATTTTGTCACCGGGTGATAGGGTAGCATGGGTGATTTCCAGGGAAAGGACAGCTGGTCAGCTCTGTTTAACAAGGTCACTTTGGTGGCTGGGTTCGTGGCAGAACAGACAAAGTGGGGAAACGGACAGGGTTCATGTGGTTGAGTTGAGGCGAGTCAGGGCAAACCGTGGGACCATAATTTGATTTATCATGCTGTATTACAGGAGCGTCACCTTAAGATGCTCTGGTCTGGCCTCCCTCCTCCCCTGTGATTCTGGTTCCAGGCCGTTTGACAGCAGTCAAGTGAAGACCACCAGGCTGACCACCCCTGGACCTTTCCTCAGAGGCCCAGCAGCAGATTTCTTACCTTGACTAGTCATATTTCCCTACTGGAAACTTGACATAAACCTACTGAAGAGGGGGTTAGGCTCCCAGCTCCTCTACTGTGTCCTTACAGCCTGTTGTCTGAGATAGACAGACGGACCAGCAGACCGAATGGGAATGAGTTTTGCCCAGACTTGTTCAAACACAAACATCTTACTGGTCTTGGAAGAGTTCTTCTGGCCCCTAGCTCTGCCCTGGGATTTGGAGGCAATTAAAGGAGAACATTTTACCAGTGGAAGGATAAGAGAGTTTTTTTTTTTTTTTTTTCCTTAAAAAAAAAAAAAAATCATTTCTTTCTTTTTCTCCTGTCTGCTGGTTGCATAAAACTGGTGAATGTGTAGATATGGGATTGCTCTGACCCAGGCCTCTTGATAAGGCCTGAAGGTCTTATCAAGCAAAAAGCCTTGGAGGCGAACTCTGAATTCCCCCGCCCTGCTTGTATCCCAGCCTGTCTGGCGGGTTTAGACAAACATTGCTGTGTGTGATGTGACAGGACTGTGCTCTGTAAGCTGGAGCGTGTGGGCACCTTCTAGGCTTGCTCCGAGTTGTGGTAGCGCCATATATTCATACCAAAGAAAGGACTGGTTGGGAGGTAAAAGGAGGGGAAATGTTTCTCTGAATGAATGCATGAATGAATGAATGAATGAATAGAACAAATGGCATAATTTACAAATGTAGGCAGCATTTGTCCTCGTGAGTGTGTTCAGACGTGCATTTAGGGTCAGCTCCCCAAAGGGAAGACTATAGTCTGAAACATTACCTTGTGAGTATTAGGAGCTAATAGTCCTGTGGGCCAGGTGGACTGTGTTCTTTCATTAGTTCTCAGTGCTCTAGAGTTACCGGAGATTAGGAAACCCGCCTCTGGTCCCGGAGCGTTAGGGGCTGCAGAGCTGAGTGCCCACCCAGGAGGGTGGGGTCGGAGCAGTGGCTCAGGCCACAGACGGCTTTCCTCTAGGTAAACTGGTAACCTGTGCTCTTCTTGCGTGTTATTCCTATTTCTTGGAATAACTCAAGGGATAGGGTGCTCTTTTCAAGGGTCTCCCAGGAGGGCATGGCACAGGTGTGTCTCAGACGCAGCATCCCTCATGGGTCCTCAGTTCTCTGGTTCTCCTGAGAATTTCTGGGAATGGGGTGGTCCTGGTAGCAGAATTTCTCGGGATCTTCCCAGGAGGTTCTGGTGCAGCCACGGATCGGGCCTTCGGGAGCCTCTGCCCCGCACAGTGCCTTGTCGGCAGGTGCTCCCCTAAGGGTTTCTGAGCCCCGCCGGGCAGGCAGAGGTGTGAGTTCAAGACCACGGCCTCAGCACCAGGCAGTCCTGGGCTGGAGGCTTGGCCTCTCTGCTTGTTAGCCTTGGAACCCTTGGGCGGTCACTCGGCTTCAGTGACCTACTGTGTGTTCCTCCGCACAGTGAGGAACAGGTCCGGCGTCCAGCGGGTAGCCCGAGGGTGAAGAGGTGTCACGGGTGGAAGTTAGCCCGGCGCGCGCTCGCGGCATAATGAGTACCAGCCGTGACCAGGGCAAACACATGGGGAGTGGGGGCGGAAGCGGTGGGCCTCTCTGCAGGTGGACTGACTGCCTTTGTTCTCTTGCTGTGTCTTCCTCCTGCTCTCCTCGCCCCCAGGACGGCTCGCTGGGAAGCATCGACGACCTGGCGCAGCAGTATGCCGACTATTACAACACCTGTTTCTCCGACGTGTGCGAGAGGATGGAGGAGCTCCGGAAGAGGCGGGTGTCCCAGGACCCGCATGTGGTGAGTGGGTGGGTCCGGGAATACGCTTGTGGCCTTCGGGGCTGCCTGGCGTCCTGCCCCTGATCCCGCGGGGCCTCCAGGCTTCCAGCGGTCCTGCTTGTGCCTGGAGCCTCCCTCCGTGCGCGTGCGCTGCGGTGCGCACGGCGTAGACCAGAGTGCAAAGCTCGGGTCCCCGAGGCCGAATCATCCAGCTCTGGGGCCGTCGGGTGAACTGGGTGCTGGCTGGGATGGCACCACCCAATCTTTACAGTCCAGAGAAGACTGAATTTTATGTTTTGACTTAAGTGACAAGTGTTTTCACTGTTGACCAGTGTACACTACATTTTTAGGGCCTCTAAGCCCAAGGAATGTGTAGGTTAGATTTTTCCTGCCTTCTTTTCTCCCTTCCTTCCATAAACAAAATAGAATTTAAAGAAGCCAGAAACCACCCTGACTTCTCACTTGGTAGTTACTGTGTTGGTATTTTAGCAGATCCCTGCTCAGTGTTTTTCTGGGCATTTTTACGTCAGCAACATAATTCTCGCTTTTTTACTTAATATTTTATTATAGTTCTTACATGTAATTAAGACCTTCATAATCACCATTTTTCATGGCTCTTTGTACTCAGGTGTTGAAATTCATTTGGCTGTTTCATGAAGACCATTTTGGATTAATGCTGCATTTGAACTTGCATGTGATATATAGTAAATAAATAGCTTCGGTCTCTCTTTGTAATCTATATGTGTGCTAGTGTTTCCATGTTGTGCATTTGGTACAAAAAAATCTTATTGAAGTTTCTGCACTTATTAACTTAAATTTTCATCCTATATTCTATTTGGATTCATCCCGGTTCAGTGCTTTTCACATTGTTTTATTTCACTATGCTGACCTCAGGACCCCTTCTGGAATGTCTCCTCATCCAGACCAAATCCTTTTTGACCATCTTTTATATATTGGTGGGGGAGAAAGGGCCACATGGATCTGTTTTGAATGAGTCTCTCTGCCTTTAGGGGGATCTGGGTGGCTCAGTGGGTCAAAGCCTCTCCCTTTCCGCTCAGGTCATGATCCCAGGGTCCTGGGATCAAGCCATGAGTCATGAGTCGGGCTTCCTGCTCCGCAGGGAGCCTGCTTCTCCTTCTCTCTCTGCCTTCCTCTCTGCCTACTTGTGATCACTGTCTGTCAAATAAATAAATAAAATCTTAAAAAGAAAAAAGTCTCTCTGCCTTTCAAAACAGTTTGAAAACTGCTGATTCAATCAAGTCTTTATTTATTTATTTATTTATTTTCCATAAATCTACTTAGGGTAGGCATTAAAGAAAAAGCAATAATTAAGAAACTTGGAACAAAGAATTCATTTATTAATAATTCATTTTCTGTTATAAAGCACCTCTTACATAACAGACCCACCAACTAGTTTAGGCACCTCTATTTTCTGCAAGTGGACGTTCTTCACTTCTATAGTGAGACTCTGGTGTTCCTGTGGACTTTAATTTCTTTCCTTAACTCAGCCTAAGTGAAGATTCTTCAGGTCAGGAGTAACAGTGTATCATGATTGTCAGATACTTACTGATTCTCTTCCCTTCTTGTTTGCTGTCTGAGCAGTCAGCAGTGGTGGGAGTTACTACAGTTGAGTTGATTGAGCTGAGAAGCATCAGTTGGGGGCTGAGAGCCGTCCTCCTGGGAGCCTGACATTGGCGCCCAGGCAGGCGTGTGGGTGTGATGCCCAGGGCATCTTCCCTGTAACTCTGTCCTCTGGCCTGTGCGAACGGCAGGGTTGCTTCTTCCTTTTCAACAGAAGTAACCTCATGTGACAGAAGATGCCACTGAAATTAATTAGGTTCTTTTAATGGGACATCATTAATGAAAAAGGACTTAAACCCCCACCCCCTTTTTCTGTGGAGGGCAAGATTGCAGCTGAACAACAACTTAACTCTTGGATATTGTAATTTTTTTTTTTAATTTATTTATTTGCCAGAGAGAGAGGGAGAGAGAGAGCGAGCACAGGCAGACAGAGTGGCAGGCAGAGGGAGAAGCAGGCTCCCTGCCAAGCAAGGAGCCCGATGTGGGACTTGATCCCAGGACGCTGGGATCATGACCTGAGCCGAAGGCAGCCGCTTAACCACCTGAGCCACCCAGGCGTCCCGGATATTGTAATTTTGACCTTGAATGATAGTCTGGTAGCATACTTTGTGGCTTCTTTGGATATTTTGCCTGACAAGGAAATGCTTGCTGTAGATCGGAGCGTGATCCTTGATGCAGTTGCTCTCCCAGAAGTCTAGCTGGTTGAGTTGGGGTTACCATCACCACTGCAAGGTGTTTAGGAACCTTGGAAGGCAGCATCTGCGTAGGAAAGAAAGCCTGCTTGGCAGTGGGATAAATAACTTCTTCCCATTTAGACAGATGGGCTTAATTTGGTGTGCTCTGTTCCAGAGCTGCAAAAGACAGTCTGGGGGAAAAAAAAAACCCACCACATGAGCTTAATTAGTTCTCATCCAAGGTGCAGGAATGTGGTGGTGGGTAAAATTGATGGAAACTCATTTGAGCCAGGCTGGAAACTTTGTTCATCCTTTAAACAGTAGTTCATGAAAAAAGTAAGATCCCAGATGGGCATATTCAGACTCCTTTCTATGAAATTCCAGGCAAGTTGGAGAGGTCAAGGGGAGCTCTCGAACTGCTGAATGCCAGGTTAGATGCCATGTGTCCCATATGTCATTCACATAGTTCAAGAGAGTCTAGAAGTCCGTGTGAGATGTGCTTTAAGGTCATCTATCATTCTTTCAGGCCACCTATGCAACACTGGCAACATATTGCAAGTTCTGTCCTATGGTGGTTAGCTCATCACAGAGTCCTCATGGGAACTCATTTTCTTGAGAAGCTGAAACTTTCAGTCCATGATGCTCCTTGTATTGCATTATTTTACTTTATGTTATGTTATGTTATTTTTCATTATTTTATTGCATTTTATTCCACTTTCAGACAAGTAGACAAACTTCCCCATTTTACTGTTGGAGCAGCTTTGTGTCTGAAGACCTGCAACATTACACTCCTTTTGGTGTCCATAAGCAGTCCAGTGAAAGCTCAATTGAGGTGGCTTGGAAAAGAAATAATCCACCAAAAGCAGTAAGAGGAATACAGTGGAAGCCTAAAGCTTTTTTTTTTTTTTTCTCTTTTCTCTCCTAGTGAGAGAACACGACAGCTGGAGTGGGGAGACTGGGGCTAGTCAGAGGGAGTAGGGGTTGGGTAGAATCCTAAGCAGGCTCCACACAGCTCAGAGCTAGACACGGGGCTTGAGCTCATGACCCTGAGATCACAATCTGAGCAGAAATCAAGAGTCTGACGCTTAACCTACTGAACCACCCAGGTTCTCCGCCTTTTCTACAGAAAAAAGTAGCATTAAGTTTGTTGTGTCTGCTGTAGAAAAATCATTCAGAGACAGCCTTGAATACAGAGTTTTGAACAATGGGTTGAATCAGTTTATGACTTCATTTCATTTCAGATTCTCTTGGTGAATTTTGGCAATTGAGGGAATGTTCTATAGATAGAATAGGTATCTAGATATTTGTGTTTGGCTTTAAAAGTCAAGAAATGCATTGTCTTTAAGAGCTAATTACATGTCAACCAGAGAACCAACCAACCAAAAAGGCACCCTGCCCATTTAGTCAGCGATGCTTGACTTAACCCTGAAAAATATAAGGTTTTGATAATTATGTTAGTAATTAACTTTCTGGACTGAATATCAAGCTACTTTTCCAGGACCTAATCACCCGGCTCCCTACTAGCATAAAGCACTTCTTTGATAAAGTGTTTGCGGGGCCGATTAGTTTAGATGAAGGCAACAGAGAGTACAGATGGGTGAACATTCAACAGTATAAACAGGGATTATGATTCAAATTTATAACTATGGAGAGTTTTTATTTAGCACCGAACAGGCCCTAAAGGAACAGTATGTCTGGACCCGAGCCTTTGCCTCTGTTGGGGACTGGGACATGAGTGCTTGTGAACAGCAGGAAGCTGCCCATATTTCCACACATTTGGCACGTCCCTGAGCACTGCCTGTTATTTTGGCTGGGCGAGTCTGCATTTGGAGATGATACAGCTTTCCAAGTCCATAATGGGCCCATCTCTAGTGATGCTAAGCCTGACATCTGTCAAAGTGACACAGTGGCCAGGAGAGGGACACAGGCAAGGTGGGCAATTATGACCGGCCACATCAGCTTCCTTAGCATCTGTGAGGTTTTGAGTCTGTCTGGGTGTGGACAGAAAGCAAGTACGTGTGGTTGTCGGTGCAATACGGCCATGACGAAGGAGTCTCTTACTTACAGGGGGACCCTATTGACAAATGTCAGCCCAAGCCTAGCTTGAGCTCTGTGCCAGTCGTGATCACCTCTATGTGTGCACCAGGAAATGGGAGCCCAGGTGGAGACTCAACACGGGTCTTCAGGGACCAGGGGTGTAAATGAAAATATTGCATATTATAACAGACAGATGTGACGTCACAGCTGTTGCCGATGGTATAGGAAGAGTTCTGGGGTGTAATTATTGTTCCTTGAAATTAAAAAAAAATTTTTTTTTGAAGATTTTATTTATTTATTTGACAGAGAGAGACACACAGAGAGAGGGAACACAGCAGTGGAAGAGGGAGAAGCAGGCTTCCTGTGGAGCAGGGAGCCTGATGTGGGACTCGATTCCAGGACCCTGGGATCATGCCCTCAGCCAAAGGCAGATATTTAATGACTGAGCCACCCAGGCGCCCCTGTTCCTTGAAATTTTAATAGTCTAATCTCTTCAGATGTAATTCTGGCCTCATTAGAGGCAGAAAGAGTGGGATCTGTCATGACTAGTGGTTCTTCTCAGCCGTTCTTCAGATTGCACCACTCCTGCCCCAGCGGGAGTCCCAGCTCCCCCACTTGGTGCAGTGGCAAAGGGAAACCCTGTTGGACTCGGAGCCCAGTTGTGGCTGTTGTGTTTGCCTGGCAAGTTGTATAACCTCCCTCACCCTCAGCTTTCCCATCTATACAGTGGGGGTAAAAATATCCCATAAAGGTATTGTGAGGATTAAGTGAAAAAATTGCTACAAAGCACCTTGCACACCATGATGAATGCCTGTAACTGTTCATTTCTTTTCTTTCCTTTCTATTCCTAGTTTAAAACCCTCTGGTACCACTGAAGACTATCCGTTACTCATGCTTCATTAATATGTATTCATAGGAGTACACAGGTTATTTAGCTTTTTGATATTAAACATACATAAACAGTATACTGTAACAAACTTCCGTGCCTCTTACCCAGCTTCTACAGTTGTTAGCATTTCCTTATGTTACCCTTACTCCCCACGCCCACTTGATTATTGTTATTTTCGCCAAGTTCTTTTTGCATATTGAAATGTACAGTTCTCAACTGTATGATTTTGTCAAGAGAATGTATCCATGCCATGCACACTCTAGCATGATACAGGACATAGTTAACAACCCTGCCAAGTTCCCTCAGTCCCTTTCCAGCAAATCCATGTTGAGTTCAGGGATTCTTGTTGGTCTGTTTTGGTCACTTCTGCATCCCAACATAGGGAACAGTGCATGGTGTGTAAGAGGTGCCCATTAGTATATGTTGAGTTCATTTATTATATAATTATTTTTAAATAATTTAATGAACATTAAGCCTATATCTGAGATTTTGCCTTTCTAGAAAGACCAATAAAAGATGTTTCCCCCATCCACAAAGAGGTCACAGGTTAGAATGGGGCATTAGACAAGTAAACAGATTATAAAAATGCTGTGCTGGGGTACAGGGAAGAGCCCCTGGCCCAGGGTAGGAAAGTCAGGAAAGGCTTCCTGCAAGAGGTGATGCCCAAGCCCACTCATTAAGGACACAGAAGGTTAACTTGATTTTGGGATGGGGGTGGACAGTGCAGGAGAACTTAAGGCAGAGGTTCCAGTTTTTGCAAAGATCAAAAATTAGGAGAGAAAATGTGGCCTTTAAGGCAATTATAAGAAGTTTACTGTGGCTGAAACTTAAGATATAAATGATGTGGAGAAAAAGATGCATGGTCTTCTTCCTCAGGTCCTTGGATTATTAATGATACAAAAAGAGAGAATGTTCTGATTCATCACCATTCACAAGACAAAACAAAAATAATTGCCATTTTGCAAGAGCTGGCTGCTGGGTCAAGGTGAACTTGTGGTTCTACATGGGCAGACTTAGTCCAAACTCTGTCTGGGGGGAGAGAGTAGGGCGTGTTGTTTTATCGACTTCTCTTTTGTTACTTGCTAGAGACAGCAAAACACGTGGAAAACAGGTTTCCTGTGCTGCCTGAGGATTCTAGGAAATGATGAGGGAAGGCGAGGTTGCCCCCACATGAGTGCATAGGTTGCAGGTGTTCGGAGGGAATGCGGCCCGCCCCAGGAGCATGGAAGCTCAGAAGGCAAACCTTCTCCCTGGCCCCGTATTCTCTCTTGCAAAGGATGGCGGTGTGATCTGTGTGGCAAGGTGTCCTGAGTTTAGATATTCCATAGCTAAAGCCCAACCGTTGCTCTGAAAAGCATTTGTTCTTGGTTGGTTTCATTTTTTCTTCAAGGATAGGACTTGCCAGCTTGGAGCTACTTGTGATTTGCAGATTGCAGGCAAAAACAGTGGGCATTAGACATTGGGTTTGAGCTACGTTCTGCTGCGCGATTCACATACTTGATGACAAAATGAACACTGAGGCATTGTGTCTTAAGCCCCATGGTGATACAGTTCTCTCCTCTGGCTCCTCTCAGACAAAGTCGCATTTATAGTCCGATGCCCAGTAGCAATTTAGTCAGCGTTTCTGTGCACTGCACTGCGCTAACACGGATGGACAGGAACCCATCTCTCGGCTGCCAGATTGGATCTCGGCATCCTGGGCCGCTTGTCATTTAGTTATGCATCTGTCCTTTTACACTTAGAAACCTCGGTCGACTCTTGTGTAATTTGGGAACACTTTAGATGCGCCATATGTGATATAACCGTCTACAAGGCGGGAGGTCTTCATCGGGTCTTTCAAATAAGGTTCAATGGCATCAGCTTCTTTTCTGCTCCTGAGCATTGAGAAATTACTGTTTTGTTTGTTTGCATTTTATAAAACACAATATACCTAGGGGATTAAAAACCGAAATAGCATCTTATTCAGAATACAAATGTTTGCCAGAAAGGGAAAGAAGTCTGAGCTTTGTGGTTGTTTTCATTTACATACAACGGAGAATTCCTAAATGTTAATCATATTGGCAGTAACTGGGGAAAAAAGCCAAGGAATTCAAGTCAGTGAGGCCACTTTGATGGCAGAATCTGGGTTTGGGAAGGTTTGGCCAGCCTTTGGGAGGGGAAAGGAGCATTCCTGTTTTTGGAATCTGGATGTTACATAGTGGAGTGAGCCCCCACCCACCCCCCGCCCCCGCCATGTGCCTTTCTGGAGCCCTGAGATGTCAGCATCAGGTCCCCAAAACTGTAGTGGCATCCAAATGTTTACATTTAACACATAAGCACTTTTAACGTGGGAGAGTGCCATGTAATTTATTTGTGCATATGCCAAGGGAATTATAGGCTGTTTAAACGTGTGAATTTGTAGCACGCTAGAGGCAGTATGGTCTTGCCTTCAGCAAAATGTAAAGGAGTGTGATGCATGTTTATTTTCAGGGCCTGAGTGGGTTTTGTGGCTGGATCTATAATGCCTATAATGACGTCATCATCAAAGGTCTAAAGGCCTCTGGTGAAGACTGAGTATCTCAGGCCAAGTGGCCCACCTGTCCTTCTAGGCTCTGTTTAGTGTTGGGGGTCTGAAATGAGATTAGACAGGGACAGGGCCCAGACAGGGAGTCACCTGGGGCCAAACCAGGAGCCTTTGCTGGTGTCGCCACGCACAGCAGCCCTTGGCCTCCTGACCGGCTGGTCCGGACTTTAGACCACTCTCAGTGTAGCTCCACTGCACCAGGCTGACTGAGGACAGAGAGGCTTGGGCCCTGTATATTTGATGTAGTTTTGAAATGTTGGTGAGGTCCAGAGCGTATGGTCAAGAACGAATTCTTGAGGCAAGGGGACAGGACCTGTGGGCAGAATCCATGGGCAGAAAGAGGCTGCTGCCTGCTGCCTATTGCTCTGAGATTGTGAGGAGCAAGTGATTATATAATTTGGGGTTGGGGGGAAGTAAAGATAAGGGACAATCCGAAAGGAATTTCAAATGCTAAAGAAGACTCTAGGGATGTCAGAGGCCTATCTTTGTCAAATCGGGTTGTTTTTCCCTCCAGCAAAGCATTAACAGGAAGATGGTTGGGAGCTTCCTGGAGGAAGGGCACACGCTGCCCACCTCAAGGATTTGTCAGTGGGCTGCAGGCTGTAAGGACCTTTAGTTTTATCTGCATTTCCTTGTGCCTCTGTTTCCCACATCGTATTGATCTGAGCCTCTTCTAAGAAGAACATCACAGGGGAGCCTGGGTGGTTCAGTTGGTTAAACGGCCGACTTAGGTCTTGATTTCAGGGTGAGAGTTTAAGGATCCACGCTGGGTGTGGAGCCTACTTTAAAAAAAAAAAAAAATCATTACATCCATATCAGCAGTATTTTTTTTTTTTTTTAAATCTGGAGCTGCCTTACCTTCAATTTGGAAGTTTTGAGAATTTTAAGTAGAAGAAAGCGAGATGGTCCAATGTTGAGCTGATCCTGTCAGGCTTCTGGCTTTTCAACCATTTGGGTATCTGGAAGGACACAAACTAATTTGGTGGCTTTGGAAAATGCATCTCTGTTTCCTTTCATGTCCCATTATATTATTCAAAAGAGAACAATAGTTTCTAGCTTTTTTCTTTCCTTTTTTTAGTCCCCTACGTAAGAGCCTGGGTAGTAGACATGGAGGTCTGGTTTATCAGCTGCAGCAAGGGTGTTCGAGTTCAGGCTCAGGACTAAGCCAGTTTCTTCATGTCTGGCTGTTCTGAGCTTTATGCACAAATCATTTATTTATTTATTTATTTATTATTTTTTTAATGTTGATTTTTTTATTTTTATTTTTTTTTTAAGATTTTATTTATTTATTTGACAGACAGAGATTACAAGTAGGCAAGAGAGGCAGGCAGGGAGAGAGAGGAGGAAGCAGGCTCTCCTCAGAGCAGAGAGGGGCTCGATCCCAGGACCCCGGGATCATGACCTGAGCCGAAAGCAGAGGCTTTAACCCACTGAGCCACCCAGGCGCCCCCAAATCATTTATTTATAACGGATAGTTTGAGAGACTTTCTGCAATTATTTACCATACGAAGATTCTCTAAATTTGTGCTACAGCAGTGCTATCCATCTCATGGTCCCCAGCAGAAGCTGGTGGAACTTAATAAAAAATAAATCAAGGGCAAGCCCAAACCAGGTTGGAAGCACATCATGAATATTCGTGAACATCTGGATGTGTGTGTGGGGGTGTGTGTTATTTTTTTAATGTGTGCGACAGCCAAGGCATGGCTTCTCAACAGAGATGCCAAGAGGAAGACAGGTTTCCAGCTGTGATTTCAAAGGGTCATTTTTGTTTGTATGTGTATGTTTGTATGTCCTTAGGGTGTGGGTTTTACTCTTCTAATATACTCCTTTGATCTCGTTCGTCTTCTGGAATCTGTTTTGGTATTTTATCTGAATTCTTCATTGGAGTTCATTGCTTGACTCATGAAGATTTAAGCCTTCCTAAAGGAGAATTTTAACTTAAGAAAAAACATACTCTTTAATATATTTTTTACGTAAAGATCTTATTTTATTTTAGAGAGAGGGAGGGAGAGAGAGAGCGAGTGGTGCGAGCAGGGGGAGGGGGATGTTGGCAGAAGGAGAGAGAGAGGGAGACTCTCAAGTAGACTCTGGGCAGAGCACTGAGCCCAGCGTAGAGCTCAACCGCATGACCCCAAGATCATGACCCAAGACGAGGCAAAGAGTCGGATGCTCTACCGACTGAGCCACCCAGGCACCCCTCCTGTTTAATATTTTTGGTGAATCCTTTAAATGCTGGTGATATTAGGATACTTATCAATTAGGCTATTCTGCATGGCTGCTCACAGCATGACTTAACATGTCCCTCAGTATACTTTATCTGCCTCGCTAGAGTACTGCCAGTAACTAGAAAGTCAGGGTGAATCCAGGACGAGAGGCCATAATAGTAATTATGCTGATAATTATCACAGTAATCACATTTTAAAAAGTCCATTGGAGTTTATGAGGCATCCACATCTACTACCTGATTTAGTTATGTTAATAATCCTATGAGATGAATGTTAGTGATTTTACGATTTTCAGTGGGCCAAGGCAGAAACGAATACTCCCAAAGGGAGGCTGTATTGCCTGGAAGAGAAGACCCAGACTCAGACCACCTTGCCCACCTGGACAGTCGCTGCCTGGAGTCTCGGTCCGGGCACCGCCTGAGGGGGATGACAGGGCTTCTGCACCAGGTTGTGGTAAAGACAAAATAAAGGTGATGTTTGCAGCACTCTCAGCAGAATGAACGGGTACAGGTTAGCGATCAGTGAACATGTGTAACAAATACCATTTTGTTATTTATCTTAGAAACACTGTTTTTTTTTAGAAATACTAATTACTGATAAAAGTAATAACCATAAAAATAGGACTTGTCTAAGTCAAGCAGCTAATAAGTGTCTAGAAAGGGGTTTGAAGCCAGAGGTCAATGGCAAATCTCTGAATCGCCCCAGGCAACTCGCTAACCTTGCTTTTTACTCTCAAGAGATTTTTCTCAGTCTTCTTCCCGAAAAATGTGGATCTTGATTTACAGATTAGATTATGTGCTTGGGTAATAATAATGTGAAAGTGTAATAGCACAATATTATAAGGCATAATATAAAATAAAATACAAAAAACATAATATAAAATCATTTTTATTATACGAACTACAACAATAGACTCATCATAAAAAAATTGAAAAAAGAAACCTACAAAATTCTTTCAAGTAGAAGTTTAAAGTCTCCTAATACTCACTTACCAAAGATAACTATTCTGAACAGTGAGGGTTTTTTTTTTAATTTTAAAAGTAAAAAAAAAAAATTATTATTGAAGTATATTGACATACAATATGATATTAGTTTCAGGTGTACAGCATTGTAATTTGTCAATTCCGTGCCCTGTGCAGTGCTCACCATGACAAGTTACCGTGTGTCACTATACAAAGTTATTACACTGTTAGCGAATGTATTCCCTGTGCTGTACTTTTCATCCTCGTGACTGACTTACTTATAACTGGACGTTTGTACTTCTCACTTCCCTTTATCTGTGTTACCTATCCCCCCACTCACCGCCCCCCCCGCAAGCGTGTTTGTCCTCTGTATTTAAGAGCTGTTTTGTTTGTTCATTTACGTTGTTTTTTTAGATTCTACATGTAAGTGAGATCATGCGGTACTCGTCTTTCTCTGACTTATTTCACTTAGCATAACACCTGTAGGTCCATCCACGTTGTTGCAAATGGCAAGATCTCATCCTTTTTTTTTTTATGGCTGAGTAATTGTCCCTTGTGTATACTCCCTTGTATATATATACGTAGACATAGGCACGGATATAGACATATATATATATCACATGCTCTTTATCCATGCATCTGTCCAGTACTTGGGCTGCTTCTGTATTTTGGTGGTTGTAAATAATGCTGTAAATAGGAGTGTAAATATTTTGAATTAGTGTTATTGTTTTCTTTGGGTAAATGCCCAGTAGTGTAAAGGACTGGATCATATGGTATTTCTCTTTTTAACTTTTGAGGATCCTCCATACTGTTTTCCAGGGTGGCTGTACCAGTTTGCCTTCCCATCAACAGTGCACGAGGGTTCCTTTTTCTCCACATCCTTGCCAACACTTGTTATTTCATGTCTTTTTGATACCAGCCATTCTGAGTGGTGTGAGGCGCTATCTCATTGTAGTTTTGATTTGTATTTTCCTGATCAGTAGTGATATTGAATATCTTTTAATATGTCCATAAACCATTAGATTTTATTTTTTTTTATTTCATTTCATAGATTTCATTTATTCATTTGAGAGAGATACAGAGATGGGGAGAGAGAGAGAGCGAGAGCGCACAAACAGGGGGAAAGGCAGGGGGAGAGGGAAAGGGAGAAGCAGACTCCCCACTGAGCTGGAAGCCCGACATGGGACTCGATCCCAGAACCTGGAGATCATGACTGGAGCCGAAGGTAGACGCCCAACTTCTGAGCCACCCAGGCATCCCAGCCGTCAGCTTTTAAATAGTTTTCTGGAATTTCACAATTATTTTCTATTTATTCTCTTTCCACACCTTAATTTCTCTTCTTTTTGTGCACACAGAATTATATGCTTACAGACAGACAGACAGACATGTTTTACCTAGGGCAGAACTGAAGCAGCAAATTAAAAGAGAGTAGACTAGCTGCTTGAGACAGTCATTGGATAGTGGTATGAAGTAAATGAAGAGACAAGACATTGAAAAAGTAGGCAGAAGAACTCAAAAAGCTCAGCAACCTGGACTATTTAGAATAGGGGCAAGCAGCTTTATAGATTCTGTGGGCAATCCAGAATTTTTAAAAAATCTCTTAAAATTATATTCCCTACATTGTTGTAGAACACAGGGGATCCTAGACTTTAGGAAAGTTAGGAAAATTAAAATTTTAGGAAATTTTAAGAACATTAAATTCAAGAAGGTAAAAATAACATGAGACATTTTACCATACATTTATGTAATTACTGTATATTCAGTATATTTAGCAGAATAACCCAATATTAGAGGGTTTATGATATTGTAATTTTAGTGTGTCATAGAATGACTGTTTGAGAAATGGCTAAATGATGGCTTTCAGTATTCTTCCTGAAAGTGAATACAGGGAATTGGTAAAATCAGCAAAGCAAAAACAACATTTACTGGATCTCTGGTGTGTTTCAGTAACATATTTGGTGCCATGAGGAAGCTATTAGTATCATGAGGAAGTTTATGTTGCAATGGAACAAGACAGCCAAGGGCAAGATTCTGTTAGTCACAGTCATAAGTGGGCGATACAGATCTGCCTACAGCATAGTCTAGCTTTCCATCCGTTCATGTGGAGCTACGTTAAGTAGCAGGAAAACAGAAGAAGGTTATGGTGGCCATACTTGGTGGTTGGAAGGCTTAGCTGAACTGGTTTGGAAGAGCCAAAGTCCCTCAGGCTATGGCCAGGGCTCTACAACACGAAGTCAACTGAAAGGTGGGCTTCTGAGTAATCAGGACAAATCTTGTCTAATTGCTCAGCTCATGCTGTGCCATAAGCTGGACCAACAGAAGTAAACAGCTAACTAAGCTTTAGGTGAATTTAACAGGGCTGAACTCATAAGGGCACTTAGAGTTTGAATGATAATGCCAACTATAGTAATGACCAAGGTTGTAGATATATATTGTTTTTCCAAGTAGATACTTTGTTTTAATTAAACTACAGCTGATTGTGTTCTTTACAAAACATTTATTGAATGCTTATCATAGGAAAGCATATAGTACATTTTGGCTTTCTTCAGTACACACCCATAGGGCTTTTAATAATGACTTTATACTGAGATAAAATTCACATGCCCAGAAATCCACTCAAAATTTTAAGCATACAATTCGCTGGTTTTAGTATACTCACAAATGCAGTGTTTACTACCATCTAAATCCCAGCATTCTATGGTACTTTGTATTGTTTTCATCTTTCTGTAGTGAGTGTATAATAATGTTGTTCACTACTGTAACTCTGTGGCTAACTAGTACAGTTCCAAGAATGTAGTAAGTGATCAATAAATATTTCTGGATTGAATTTATGGCAATAGCTGGGCACTTTGGGATATTTGGATACCTGTCCTCCAGAAGCCAGGCTTTCTTAATCCCCTCTTGGTTTTAAAATAAGCATGAATCTTTGAAGCAAGAAAATTTTGAAACATGTAGCTCTGGGAAAAGAGTGCCTTTATTATAGAATGAATCCATTGGCTAATAAAAACATAAAATATGTTAAGAGAGTCAAACTTCTGATTAGAGGAGAAATGGCTCCCAATGAAAGTATATTTGATAATAAAGAAATGTCTTTCGTGCTTAAACTTGGCTTTGTATCTATTTTTTAATATGATTCTGAGGGATAAGCTACTGTCTTAAAATGGGTATTGAAGTGTGAAAGTCCAGGATCCAAGGAGGATAGTCTTCAGAGAAACTGGACTGTACTAAGAAAGTGCATTTCAGATTCCAGTTCTTTTCAAACTGATTTACCACCTCCACTCTCATGTGGTTGCTTGGGCCAGCTCTCCTGTTGGGTGTTCTCTGTATGCCATATGATTGTCAACTCCAAGATGGCAGCCTCTTTTCACAGCAGAGCAACAGAGTAAGATCTCATGGAACTGCAGAATGGCAGAGAGGGGAAAAAGGTAGTAATGCAAATGCTGGAAGCTGGATGAGACTCATGAGAGAACCAGTAGTATCTCTTCACAGGCTAGGAGGCGGTAGTGGATTCTGCCCAGAGCATGGCTGCACAGAAAGTCTCTAGTTGACACATCTTTCAGCCAATGAGCAGATGCTCAAACAGGTGGGGGTGGTGGTAAGGACATACTCCTCCTACCCCTTGCCTCTTCTCCTCACTCCCATGTCCTCTTTGTACCGCATACTCGGGACATAGGTGGTTCCATGCCTGTCCCTCCAGCCCTAGCGTCCTACATCTTCCCTCCTGCCTGTGATCATGTGTGTGTGTGTACATGTGTGTGTACCTGTATAGGTGAGCGGGTGTGAGAGATTATTAGCAAAAAATGGTGGCCGGGATGGTAGAATATACCATAAAGAGAAGGATGAGCAAGGAGGAAGAGACCAGAGAAAATCCAGCTTCTGCCCATGCCCCTTCACACCCTCACCACCAACTTCAGACATATTTGATTCAGAGGCACAGAGAAGAACGAGACATCCTGTCCCTCCTCCTGCCGTGGTCTACTCCAGGGCTCGTTTGCGGCAGATACCAAGGAGCTGTCCTGCTCACCTGTTACCTTTGTCCTCGTATCTGCTGCTTGGCATCTCACCCCTTCCTCTCCCATCTCCTGCCTTCACTTCCTCCTCTCACCACCTGGCCCTCTGTCCACCTGGAACCCATCCTTGCTCTTGAACCTACCCTTCTCCCACTGCCCAGGTCAAAGTGTCCACCAGTAACACCTCCAGGGTGTGCACCCTTGCTCACTTCCTCAGGGGCAAATTCATCTTGAAATCTCTAAGTGGATGTCAACTCCATTTTCCTGTAAAACTTTTTCTGTAAGGCAGGTAGGCTCTACATTCTGTACCCCAGCACATCAGGAGAGAAACTAGACTGCGAGGCTTGACCTGGGAACGTGCCCATTTTTCCCAACATTAAAGCTCAATGTTGCATATGAGAGAGAGAGAGAGAAAGAGGGAAATTGACAAGGTAATGTTTGGAACCTAAACTATCTTGTGCTGGGTAGTGGCCTCCATGGTAACATTGAACTTGGGGATATTTTCTCTAGGTGGAGATGTGTTTATGCCCATGTCACATTGACTTAAGGATGAGACAGAAGATAAGACGGAGCTGGAGAACAAAGCAGACAGACATGCTTCTTATTGTTGAGTGCCTGTCATATGCCCCGACCCAAGGAGATGCACATTTTGAACACAAGCCAGCATTTTAGTCAGATCTGAATTTGTTGAGCAACTCTTCTGTTTGTTGGCTTGTTTCCGTTAACTGGAATGTTTACCTTATGATCCTCAAGGAACACCTCTGAAGGACTTCATTAGGAGGCTCAATGTGGACATTGCTGATGATGAGTGATAACTGCTTTTGAACGCAAGAGATAGAAAAGAAGATCTCAGTCAACGCAGATGGCATGTTTTTTTTTAACTTGCTGTGTTATGTTAAATAGTGTTACTGTTGGTATCATATTCCTAAATTCAGGGCTCCAGCTCAGAGAGCACAGTGTCCAGTCCGTCAGCACCCAGCAGAGAGACCACCGACATGTGCATTGTTCCTTTTAGGACAAGTTACAGGTGATTGTGGAACATTGGTGCTAAGACAGGGGGGCCTTAGGAATACAGGTAGTCTGGGATGGATCTGGTCCTGGGGGATGGGCCAGACAGAAGGCTCTGTCTGGGAATGTCAGTGAAGGCAGAGTGGACTGGGGAGAGTCCAGGGGCCAGGACAACAGGCCCTTCTCAGGTCTAGGAATGCATTATTCATATGGGTGGTGCTAGTGAGGAGGTTGAATTTTTTGTAGATTAGCTTTTTAGTTTTACAGTTAAAAGTTATTTTCCCAGAAGAATGTAGTACATATAAAATTTACCGTCTTAACCATTTTACGTGTGCAGTTGGTGGTATAAGGTATAGTCTCATGGTTGTGCTATCATTGCTACAACCTATCCACAGAAAACTTCATCCTGTAAAACTAGAGCCCTGTGCCTTTACAGCTCCCCGTTCCCCCCTCCCTCAGCCCCCAGCAGCCACCATTCTACTTTCTGTCTCAATGGATTTGACGACTCCAACTACCTCATATAATTGGAATTCTATAGTATTTTTTCTTCTGTGACTGATGTGTTTCACTTAGTATAATGTCCTCAAGATTCATCCATGTTGTAGCCTCTATTGGAATGTCCTTCTTTTCTAAGGCTAAATAATATTCTGCTCTAGGAATATGTGACATTTTGTTTATCCATGAATCCCTCAGTGGACAGTTGGGTTGCTTCCACCATTTGGCCATTGAGAGAGTGATGCTGCTGTGAATCTGAGTGTACAGATATCTCGCTCAGTTCTTTGTAGGTATACACCTGAAAGTGGAGTTGCTAGAACTAACAGTTAATTCCATTTTTGTTTTGTTTTGAGGAACCTCCATACTGTTTTCCATAGCAGTTGCACCATTTTACATTCCCACCAACAGTGTGCAAAGGTTCCAGTTCTCCACATTCTAGCCAACACTTGTTCTTTTCTGTCCTTTCTTCTTTCCTTCCTTTCTGATAGCCATCTAGTGGATGTGAAGTGGTATCTTAATGTGGTTTTGATTTGCATCTTCCTATGGGTGAATGATGTTGAGCATCTTTTCATGTGCTTGGTGTGCATGTTTTCTTTGGAGAAATATCTCTTCAAGTCCTTTTCCCATTTTTGAATTGGGTTGTTTTTATTGTTGATTTGTAGGAGTTCTTTATATATGCTGCATATTAATCCCTTATAAAATATATGATTTGCAAACATGTTCTCCCATTCCCTGGGCTGCCCTTTCACTCTGTAAATAGTGTCTGTTGATGAACAAAAATGTTATACTTTTGATGAAGTTTAATATATTTATTTTTTCTCTTGTTGCCTGTGATTTTAGTATCCTATCCAAGAAATCATTGCCAGAGGTAGTGTCATGAGCCTTTTCCCCATGTGTTCTTGTAAGAGTTTTATAGGTTTAGTTCTTACAGTTAGATCTGTGATCCATTTTGAGTTAATTTCTGCATATGGTGTAAGGTACCCCTTTAGCTTTTGTTGCTGTGCAGTTTATACATGATTGCGTCATTTCAGGAGATTTGTTTTGAAGAAAAACAGTCCCTGCTTCTCTTCCACCTCTTTCCTTGCCTGTAGACTGTTGATTACCCATGACACTTGTCACTGTGTCCTGCTCTAGAGCCACCTCTCTGTATTCTTTTCTTGGATCCCTAAGGGAAGTGGCCCTTGTTTTTCTAAATCCCCACTGCAGTTTTAGCATACTTCTCTTATGGTGCCTGTTCTTTCTGCCTTGCATTATTATCCATACTTGTCTCATCCCTTCGACCAGATTATAAGCACCTTATAATTGCATCTTTCTGTCCGTGTATCCTTCAGATCATTGGCCATAGTACCTGGTGCCTCATGGTCATGTGTATCTTGCAGAGGCCAAGGATTATTAACTGAATAGCCCATCATAAAGAGTTGTAAATAGTAGTATGTGAATAGCAATATTGAGTTTAAATGTTCTCATGTTTCCATTTTTATTTAAATGAATTCGAGTTGGTTTTTTTTTTTCAGTTTTTTTTTTTTCTTAAAGTGTCCAAAATGCTATGAAAACTGCCATCAACATAGTAATAAGAGAATTAAAGAACAATAAAAGATTAAGAGAAGGGAGACATTTTATACCAGTATCACCTTGGGGCCATGTAAGAGATTTCATACCCAAGTGACTTCAAGTTTGTCCTTAAAAACTGCAATCTATATTTAAAACCAGACAAGGAGAAGGAGATTTCTTGTGCTTTTAATAAAGTTGAACTGCTAGAGGCAGTTACAAAGCAGGTATTAGATGACCAGTCTGGGTGCTTGGAGAGTCACTTTCTCTGCAGCCCATAATGGAATACACTCTTAACTTGACATGGATACTCGTGCTCCCATCAGGATGTTGCCTGTGGAAAACCTCCTGGCGTGTGTCAGTTGGATGTTGTGATTGACCTGTGGTAGGGTAACAGTGAGTTTAGAGAGTATTTGTAGGGTAATCCTGATGAGTACCCACCATGAGAAACTGCCAGAGTATCAAGGTGCGAGTTCTTTTGTTACAAGAAAAAGGCGAGGGGCACCTGAGTGGCTCAGTGGGTTGAGCACCCGACTCATGATTTCAGCTCAGGTCATGATCTTGGTCCTGGGATCGAGCCCTGCATCAAGGTCCGTGCTCAGCAGGGAGCCTGCTTGAGATTCTCTCTCCTCCTTCTACCCCCTCCTTGCTCTCAATCTCTCAAATAAAAATAAATCTTAAAAAAAAAAAAAAAGACAGTGTTGTGGAAAGCAGTGCTCATGGTTATATTTTTAATGGTTGCATTTCCAAATAACCAAAGAGATTACTTACAGTCTGGAATAGTTCTCAATCAAGTCTCTTGAGACAAGAGCCGTACCTTCCTATAAACTAACAAACCATATTATCAGCATTACATTTTCTTTCTAGGACAGTCTTAGTTATAAGATGCACGTAAAGTCATATTCCTTAGTAAATGGAAACCTTATGGGGTGATAAACAACCACGATGCATTAGAGGTAATAAGCGTTCTAACATGGGCTAGCTATGAGGGGGGTTCTTCATTGTAAGCCACTTTGTCCCACTGCAGTGTCACAAGCCACCCAGAGGTGTAATATAAAGCTTTGCCCACACATCTGTGACACAGACATAAAAACTGCCTCCTGAGTCTGTATTTTCATTTAAGCAATTTCACGAATTTTAGTTAACTCTGCAGTCTTGTGATTCAGTCACTAAGTATTGATTGAGCACTTTACCAGGTGTCCTGGGGTCCAGGAGAAATGCAGTATAATTTTTCCCCCCACTGAACAAACACACATGGAAAAAGTCGAGGACAGGATTCTGTGTAGTTCAGCATTGCACTGTTACCTTCATTTAGTGCATCATGTGCAGGGCAACATCTAAAACTGTATGGAATTAAAAATAGGTCATTTGGGTTTTTAGTGATTTCCTATGTTAAATTTTAATGAAATTAATATGAAGCATGCAATGCCCCTTACAGTTTCTAGTTTTTTCCAAATTCATTCTCAAAGACCATAATGGGAATAATTTCTTTGCAGACTACACTCCCGATGGATTTTCCACTTTTTAAAAAAATTTTATTTATTTATTACAGAGAGAGAGAGAACAAGACAGGGGAGGAACGGGGGAGAGGGAGAGGCAGACTCCTCACTGAGTGTGGAGCCCAGTGGGGGGCTTGATCCCAGGACCCTGAGATCATGACTTGAGCTGAAGGCAGACACTCAAGCACCTGAGCCACCCAGGTGCCCCTCCACTAGTTTTTTTTTTTTTTTTAAATCCTTAATCTTCATTTTGTTATAATTCATGTTGTTACAAAACCCCTTTATGGCCTGAAGCTAGACGGAACATCGGTGCTCGTGACTCGTTACGACTTGTAGTAGAGGTGTCACGGAATATATGTCTGCATAACCGTATTTCAAAATATTTAGGAGAATTGCAGTTTTGCAAGGTAGAGGGATTATTGTAGCTAGAGTTGGATTTCAGGCTTGAGAAAATCACTGTTCACTTATGAAATGATTAACAAGCATCCCGTGTTTGTTTTTCACATAAATTCCAACCCGAACCTCACTCTCCCCTGACAATAGAGACCGGTGTCAGCTTAGCTGCTGGCAGTGGGTGAGGGGGACTCTTCGATAAGTTACAGCTACACTTAAAGCATCGTGAATGGAAGAAAAAGAAAGTTGCTTTAAAGATGGTATAAAATGGGGACACCCAGGTGGCTCAGTCATTAAGCATCTGCCTTCGGCTTACCCCGGGGTCTTGGGATCGAGCCTCATATCAGGCTCCTTGCTCAGCGGGGAGCCTGCTTCCCCCAACCCCCCTGCTTGTGTTCCCTCTCTCGCTGTCTCTCTGTCAAATAAGTAAAATCTTTTTTAAAAAGGTATAAAATGATACAATGAAGTAGTTATTGTTTGGGTTTTTTTGTTTGTTTTATTTTATTTTTTTAATTTATTTTGTTTGGGTCTTAAGGTTGTAATTGATACCTGGTTCCTTCAGTTTGCAATGAGTCCTGGGAAGCTAGACCACTAGAGCATGAAGCGTATAGGGAAAGAATCACAGGGAAAGAGGCATTTCTTCAGGGAAGCACCTCAGTGGCTCTGAGCCCCAAGATGTTAACGATGCTACTCTACAGGGACATATTTTGGAAACTGTGAACCTGGCATGTGGACTTGATTTCTTACTCACCACACAAAACTTCGCTCTACTTTTCCTCTTTGGAGCCGCGTCTGTTTGGATGTTCAGCAGAGCTTAGTGTCAGTCCGTTTCAGTTAAGTGAATAAGACTGTAAACTTGCCGAGATGGTAACACCTATATGGTGGGAGCCTTGAACACTGGTTTAACAGTTTGACGTTCT
Organism: Mellivora capensis; assembly: GCA_004024625.1. NCBI lineage: Eukaryota > Metazoa > Chordata > Mammalia > Carnivora > Mustelidae > Mellivora > Mellivora capensis. Next base: position 54,794 of record PISX010002957.1, on the reverse strand, counting down.
CTTGTTAAGAGGGAATATAAGAGGTGCTTTGATTAGGAGAAGGGCAGGAGAGTTATGTTCCTGGAAAATTTGGTTTCTCACTAGTGCATTTGATTATTGGGAGAAGGAAGAGCCGTGGGAAGGCTGTCACTGCCGTCTGCATGGACAAAAGGTAACAAAAGCTGGAGCAAATAGACCAGGTGTAAAAATACACTAGGTGTAGAAGTGGAAACAGGTACAAGAAGCATTTCGCTGGAGGAACTGAGAGCTTGACTGGCTCTCCGGGAGGGAGAGAATGAGTGAAGGCGCATGGAGGTTGGTGTGGTTGTTAACAGGTGAGATAGAGGAGAGGCTGTGGCTGCAGAAGAGGCGCCCACTTTGATGACACGCAGAGATCGCAGTCCTGCCTGGACGTTCTTGTGGAGCCGACCAGCCAGGGACTAGAGCACGGTGGCCTCTGATTTAGAGAAGCCCCCAAGTGGGGGAGATGGGTTCGGGAGACTTCCTCATCACTGTCTCCCCGGCACCTAACCAGGATGGCTGGTTAGCAGGAGGCGAGTGGAGGCAGTGGGTGTACAAAGTCCGTTCACGAAGTTTGGCTCAGGAAAAGCAGATGCGATGAATGGGTCGAGAATGGACCACCCTCCCTTTCTTCCTTCTCCCTCCTCTGTCCTCCCCTCCTATCTGTTCGTCTCCCCTCCTCCTATCCTCTCCCCCCACTTCCTTCTTTCTGTGGGGAGAGCTAAATTGGTCTGTGTGCCACAAAGAAGAGAAGAAAAGGATAATGATGAAGAAAAAAATAAGATAAATAGGTGGTGAATTGCTCCCTCTTTTTATGAAGTTTGTGTAAAAACAAATGAAGTGTGACCTTCCCTCTTCAGAGAATGAGAAGTACTTAAAGCTCGGGTGGCTTTCTGTTCCTCCTGTTAGCAGGAGGACATCATTCATAATTGCTGCAAGCAAAAGTCATCCCACAGGGTTTGTTTTCCTGCCTTTGTCAGTGTGGTATTTGCTAAAAAGGAGGGTAATTGTGCAAGGAAATAGAAGAAACACCCAAATAATTAGGTTTGAGACGCGAGACATGCTAAATAGCAGGTCATAAGGCACAGTCAGAAAGCATGTAATGGGAGGAATTTCCAGTGTCCCTGTGTGTGTCTCTCTATGTGGACATTGTTGGATGCAAGTGGTTTTTAGTAGGTAATTGAATATCGGAGACTCTTAGGCAGGAGAGCAGAGTGGTACGGAGTGAATTTAGGAGGTAGACAGGAATGGAAATCCTGGCTTTGCCATTTTATTAGGCATGTGACTGGGAACAAGTTACTTAATCTCTCCAAGCCTCAGTTTCTCCATCTGTAAAAAGAAGGCACATATAATCTCTACCTTTGAACGTCACAGTGAGAACTATGGGAAGTAATTTTAAAAAATCTACCCAACAAATGTTTATTGAACACCACTATGTGCTAGGCAGTGGGGCGGCGGCAGTGAAGCAAACAGGTAAAGTGCCTGCTCCATGGAGCTTACGTTCTGCAGGGTCCAGGAGGACTTACTGCATTTCTCAGAAGGTAGTATTTATCAGGCACCAAGCAGACTGGCTGGATGTGCTTAGTATGAGCCAAGACTGTTGACATCACAGAGGGCAGTGTTTTCTTTCTATGATGACAAATGGGTAGTGCTTCCATTGCACAAATGAATTTTAACATGGGTGAGTAGTTTTAATTTGGGAGAGGAAATCCCTTAGTGCCATTGGCATGTGCATGTCAGCTGGACAATTTTACATGTTGATATTAATCAGTGATCATCTTTTATATGCTTAGGAAATTCTGATTACTATGAAAGGGCCTGGGTATTGGTTTTCATATATTGTGATTCCTCCACCTGTTAAATAGTAAGCATAAAGGAAGAACATCAGCTTTCTCACATTTGATAGCTTTGACCCAGGCTTTTCCCTAAAGCCCCCCCTCCCCCCGCCACCCCGCCAACTCCCCCAGAGTGTCCCACATCTCAGGGACAAAACAATATTGAGAAAGCAATACTGGAAGAGCAGTATTAATTTTGTAGGAAATATACTATAGGATAGTTTTTTTGTTTGTTCATTTTTGTTGTTGTTGTTGTTTTTTAAAGAATGATTTCAGTCAAAAGAGGACCACTGTTCAGGTTTGCCTGAGTCATTTGGTATGGTTAGCATTGTTGTCTCAGAGCATAGGTATTAGAAAGGTAAATATGAATGGGTTTGAGAATATGCCAGCACCTGCCCCTGCAAACTTCAGGAATTTGAAAATTGATGACAATCATGTGAGAGCCAGCAGGATCCATGTGGTGCAGAGCTGCCACAATGGCTTATTAATTATAGAAGGGAGAGCCTAGGTAGAAAGGAGGCAGACCCCAGTGGCTCGGCCACTGGAGGAGTACGGCTGCTTTGGGGAACTATCCAAAAACCTCTTAGCCAAAGGCAATCCATTAAACCTACCCACTCAGTCTTAGGATTCCCTTTGGCAAAAGGAGGCATTCTTAAAGAGGGAACATAGGACCTGTCTTCATCCATTAAAAATAAACCTCTTATTTTTCCAGAAGCCAGAAAAGCTTTATGTAATTATATTCTAGAGAGGTAAAGGTGATCCCACATTTAAGCCTACACCTATCAAAGCACTTGACTTAACTGACCAGGCGAGTCTGACCAGGGCTGTAGAGAAAGACACGCTGGCCTTGGTGTTTACAAGTTCTAGGGCATCCCACAAGACACGCCCTTGTGCCTTCCGCTGGTCCACTGCACCCTGACTCACTCTCAGACCTGAACATGACATCTGGACAGACAAGATGCGAGATATTTCCTCTTTTACCCCCTTGAATTGCTTGTTTTCAAGAAAATAGATGAAATGAAGAAAGCTCTTTGAGGTTTCCCTGAAAACTTGGCATTGACTGCAACTAGGTTTTTTTTTCCTTTTCTTTTTAAAGTGTCTTTTATGTCCTGTTCCGTAATCCCCACCAGTTGTATGCTCTTTTTTTGAGGGATTCTTAATGCAGGAGTGATGGGTTTTACAACAGTCCACAAGAACACTCCCGGTTTTGCTCAACTGGTAGATAGATTATAAAAATAGCTCTTGAATTCTGCAGTGTGGTATGCCATGTGTGAGCTCCCGGGACAACACGTGTGCTGCACGTCCCAAAAACCCTTCACAAGTGTTACCTCGTCGAGCTGCAGTGCCTGACAGGTGGCTGGCTCCCCGACGCCTTGCAAGGAAAGGGAGCGACTGCGCATGTGCCATCTGCTCAGAACAGTGGCTTTGTTGTCTTGGGGTTGTGCTGCCTCCAGACACGATGAGTCTTGAATTGCCAATGGAATAGTGAGATACCCCAGCATCTTCTCTGGGACATAGATAATTATGGAGCAAGGTTCAGTGCTGCCCGTAGCTGCTTCAGATCTCTGCCGGACAAGGCCAGTTATTGGTAGCAGGTTCAGAAACAGGCAAGAGAGGCTGGTCCTTGGGTGTAGATCTGCCCATGTGGGGGAGGCCTCGTGGTTTGGCTTGATGGGAAGGCTCAGGTCTTCAGTAGGAAGTTTAAGTCTGGGCAAGCAGCAGATGTTGGGGTTCCCCAGGACAGAGTTGTAGGGGCAGGGGCAGCCCCAGGAGAATGAGAGCAGCCTGAGTTGGGATGTGTTTCTGTTGTTCGATCTGCGCAAGTGGAAGGGACTCCGTGGCCAGGCTGACCATGGGTGGGGCAGAACCCCTGTCTTGGGAGAAGACTGGGATTATTGTAGTTATCAGAACAAAGCTTTGAGAAGGAAGACAACAGCAAAGCAGAGACGCACGGGTACAGGCTGAGGAGTAGGGAAGGAGGACGGGGACTCGGAAAACTAAGGGTGGCCTGGTCAGCACTGGGGCACTGACCGGAAGAGCCAGTAGACATTAGCGTAGCAGTTTAAGAGTATGCCTCCTGTAATCAAAGAGACTTGCCGCCTTCTAGCATGTGGTCTTGGGCAAGATACTCAGTCTCTGCCTCAGGCTCCTTGTTGGTCAAATGGAAGTAGTAAAACATCCTACTCCATGAGGTTTTTGAGAAGATGAAATAATACCTGTAAAGTGCCTTAGAATGGTATGTGGCATCAACTAGCACTTGAGAAACGTTGGCAGTGATGGTGGGGAGAGTGGTGATGGAGATGGTCATGGCGATGTATCAGAAAGTGCTGAAGAAGTGCCGGCTCCTCAGGGGAGATTGGCCCCGGAACACGTGCTCAATTTAGAGGTGGCGATCCCGTGACTTCCAGAAGGGACAGGAAACATGATGCAGGGTGAGCACTAGCCTCGTGGTCTTGGTGAGCATTTGGTAGCACCTGGTGTTAAAGGGGTGTATTGACCAGGTAACCCCAGGGAGTTTGTTGCTGTTCTCTCTGTAGTTATTTGATGATACCTGGTGTGAGGGATTTAGTCAGGTCAATTTTTAAAATACACACCATTTGAATATAATTATTTCAAAGAGGATTCTTAAGAAAATCAGCATATGCTCTTATGTATTCCCAACCCACTCCATTCACTGGACTGCTCAGGACCAACAGGGGCAAATGGCAGCCTCTGTGATCCTTAACCAAACCCTGGACATGTGTGGCAGGAAATATATATATAGAACTTAACATGGTTTCTGTCTTTGTTTGGCCTTACTGCTCAACACACTTTCTCTTGCTTTATGGATCAAATTATACCACGTCACGACCCAGGGATTAAAAACAACGGAAGTTGTAATTCAGTAGATCAATGTGTACTGATTTCCCATTATGTGCAAGGCTTGAGGCTTCTGGGGCCGTGGTCTCTCCACTCCAATCTCCTGTGCCCCTTTTCACTCGTTTATTCATCCCACAGGTGTTTCTTCCGTGGTCATTTAGTCTCTGCCAGGCCCTTTGCTGGGTCTGGGGTTGCGACAGAGCCACCTCAGTGCAGAAACCTCCTGTGGGTCCTCGTGGATGGGTGTAGACAGTTGCCATGCAGTGTGAGTGCGTACTCTGGCGGGAACACCGAGGGCTTAGGGGATCCCAGAAGGCCCAGGGAGAAGAGGACATCTTTACTTCCCCTGAAGTTCTGTTGAAAATATTCAGTGACTTCTAGATTCCAAAACATGCACATGCGGCTTTCCCCCGGCATTGAACCTAACCTGGCAGTTACCCCTTCCTGCCTCTTGCCCAGTCCCATGTGCCGCCCCACCCGCCATTCTGACATTTTTGGTGACGTTGGAGGGCTTTGCATTGCTTTCTGAAGACTTTGTGGCAAAGAGCTGAAGAATCCTCTCCATTTCCAAAGACCTTTTTCTCTGTAGGACATTAAGCATTTTCATGGGTTGTTAAGGTCCTGTGTCTGGTGATTAAAATTTGGGATATTCGGAGACACACTTCATAGTGACTTTCAAAATGTTTCTGAAACAACATTTAAAATTTGTTCAAGGATACTAAGAGCTTCTTACTCCAGCTTGGGGTTTTGTTGGCGAAACTCTTGACGCTTGGGTTCTCTTGCTGTCGAATTTTATGGAATGAAAAAATGCAAATGTTAGTACATTCAATTTGCATGTGTTGTTTTAGGAATGGACAGGGAAAGAGTGGTAGCTTAGAGGTGATACCATATTCCTGGGAGTTCATCTTCTTTTTAAGAGATCTGATGGTAACCTGCACGACCCTTACTCTGTTGATTTTCAAGGTAAAAGTCATAGCTCTATGTTCATTCCAGCCTTTCTAGAGAGACATGCAGTAGACACAGTCAGCCCTTCTGTACTGTTTCCCAGGCAATTGGTCATTGTATTTGGACTCACTACTTTTATCTATCCTGCTCCGGATGCTAGGAAAGGGCCATCCATCTGTTTTCTGCCCTTTGAGACCAAGTCCTGATAATGTTTCCTGTTTGTACTTTTCTGAAGTTTTTATTTGTTTTCTTTTCCTGAGGAAAAATTGTTATCTGCTAGGGGAAAATTGGCTTACTATTTGTGGACATGCACATTTTTTGTGCATATAATATGTATCATCTCATACGAAGTAACCATTTTTTCATTAGCAACCTGATGTTTGTGTGATTGAGGCTAATAGATGACAGGACGATACCTCCGATTCTTTCTGTTCGTGCCACAGAAAAGGAGAATTTGGCAGGGCAGTTTAAGAAAAAGGGAAAGTAAAGCAAAATTTCTGTGGGGAAAATTCTTAATTACTGACATTTTTGACACCTTAGTAATATAATTCAGTTTAAAACAAGAGAGTACTATGATATGTGTGTGTGTTGAATAATGTAGCTTTAAATGACAAATTCTCCACAAAGGTCTGTGTGTAGGAAAGAAATTGGTCATCATGTGTGATTTAAAAAAAAAAAAATCCATCTGGGGTGCCTGGGTGGTACAGTCAGTTAAGCGTCCAACTATTGGTTTCAGCTCAGGCCATGATCTCGGGATCCTGGGATCGAGCCCTATGTGGGGCTCCATACTCTGTGTGTGCTCGAGATTCTCCCTCCCTCTCCCTCCCCGCCCCCCGCTCATGCTTGTTCTCTCTCTCTCTCTCTCTAATAAATAAATACATCTTTTTAGAAAAATCCATACAGATCTTCTATGCCTTGGATATTCAACATCCCCATTACAGTATGGCATCTTGACAATTTGCTATGTATACATATGAAGTTTGAACCAAGTCTGACTCTAGGTCTGTAGGAGGAATAACTTCAGGAGAAAAAATACATTTTAAATAGAAACATTTTTTTGTTTTGCTTTCTGATTGTAAAAGTACATACAAATTGTAGAGAAATAAGAAAATATACCAAGCCCTGAAAAAGAAAATAAAGATTATGCTTAAGCCTCCCACCCTTACCTCGGATATAATCATGTTTTGGCTTATTTCTTCCCAGACTTGTGTCTGTACGTATATATTCATGTAACAGATGTTGAGTACCCTCTAAGTGCCAGGCACTCTGCTGGGTTCTGGGGATACACCAATGAACAAGATGTACGAAGTTTCCTCCAGTGGGGTTTACATTATAGATATATACATTTATATACCCAGCTATTGGGGTCGAGCTGTATGCCCAGTGTGCCTGCTTCTGTTCCTCAACCTTCTGTAAGGAACACCCTCCCCTTCTTAACTATTCTTTACTATTGTGATTTTTAACGAATACACACCTTTTTATCTTGTGAACGTACCATAATTTATTTATCCCCCAATATGAGCTTTTTAGGTGTTTTTCACTTTTTTGTTATTCTAAAAGTAGGTGACTATGAACGTCTTTAAATATACATCTTCACTTTCATAACTTAATTCCTTAAGGTAGAATATTAGATATGAGCATAGCAGGTTGAAAAGTAGGAACCTTTTAAGGACTGTAGAAGTGCTGTTAAATTATCATCTGAAAATATTGTATAATTTGCACTTCTACCAGCAGCATATCTGTGGTCCTAAATTTATGCTTCCCAGTACTTATTATCAAGAGAAAGAAAACTTTACCAGTTCAATTGGTGAAAAGTAGTTTCATAGTGTTTTAAATTGTATTGCTTTGATCATTTCTAAGAACACACATATTATTATATCTTTCTGTGACACGGCTCTTAAAAGTTACTTGCCCATTTTTTCCGATTTAAAATAGTTTTCTTATTTATCAGAACTCTTTCTATATTGAGCCATTTAGTCTGTTATCATGTATGTGGCAACTTTTTCCCTTGTTGGAGAATATACACTTTTTTCAGTTTCTCCACCAACCAAAGTATGAGAATGGAAATGAAGGGGAGGTCCTCTTCTTGATATGAATGAGACATTGGATTTTGAGTCAGAATCTCCCTTCCTAGCCACAGAAGCAGTGGCTCAGGTGCTATGATAGCAGTACCTACAGGCAATAATGCCCAAGAAACACATTAGTTCTACACACAAAGCTGTTATCAGTGCCATGCTGGGTGCAAGTAGGCACGTGTGCATGGGGAGTAGTCAACTCTGTACTAGCTAAATGGTATCCCACCTTACCCCCTTCCCCACTGCAGTTATCATAGTGCATGTGCATTTAATTAGTTTCCAAAAAATGAGTGCCGTTTTCTGTATGTATTTAAACGTACATATAGATACATTTTCAGGTTGTAGAAAGAAAAAGTTGGATCTCTTAGTTGTGGGAGAATGAATGAGATCCTGGCAAACAGCTGCTATTCTGAACGGGGAGACAGATTTATGTTGAAAGCAGAGTAAACTATGCAACCAGGTAATAATTTTGAGCGATGAAGTATGTTTGCTACAGTTGCAATTAAAGAAACAGATAAATCACAGTAATTTCAACATGGCACTTTGGCCATTCAATAAATCGGTATTTTAAATTTCACTTGCTTTTGAACTAAGTTCAATAATTTATAAAGTAAGTCATTTCAAGATTAATGCTCAAAAGGGAGGAAAATCACTATACAGGAGCAGAAACATATCATTTATGTATATTACATTGAGAATTGGTCTGCCTATGTTTCCATTATAAACCTGACTTTTCCAATATTTATAATACAGCAGTAAAAAAAAGTTTGCCCAGGGCTAGAATTTGGTATTTGTCTCAACTTTCTGATATTTCAATTTTTATTTTATCCTTCTTTCAAATACTATGACCTCCATCCCTGCATTTTTAGAAGTTTACATCATTAGCTAACACTGTTAATTCCAAAAGCTTATTTACTTTAGAAGTACAAATGTGTGGGTCATAATTTCAGAACGTCCTGGATTGTCTTTGATTCTGAAGCTTTTTGGGATGGTTATAAAACTTACAAAGATGGTTTGAAAATACAAAGAGTAAAAAAGAAGGGTAGTTCAATGTTATGATAGCACCTTTTGATTGAACAGCTGCAAAGACAATAATAATGCTCTAAATCATGACAAAATGTGAGCCGGTCTGTTATTGGATTCATTTAAATTTGGCATCTCCAGTTTGATTAGGCTACATAATTTTTTTTTTTGTAAAATCCATATTCAGACACCCAGTCTGCTTACTAATCAGTTCAGATGTTATTTATATGGTAATATGGGAGCTTTTGGTTTTTTATATTCTCAGGTGTTTTTCTTACTTGGCCTTGAGCTCCTGAAGGTCAGTGCCTATTCTTTGTACTCTTGGTACCCAGCATGTCAACTAGGTACAGAGTTGGCACTTGGGAATTATTGGTCAAATAAATGAGTATGTTTGTTCAGTTATAGGCTGTCACCAGCTTTTGAAGATTATCCGTTCCAAAACATTAGAGTCATTGGGTTAGGACGTGTAGTTCATTTTCCCATAAAAATATAATGTAAAAGGTAAATGATCCCATAGCAGCTTTCTTAACTTCCAACAGTTACACTCCAGAACAAATAATAGAATCACTGTAATGGGACAGAGGTCAGAACCAGTTTCTGAAGGAACCCCCACCCCAGGTTCAGTTGGTCCCATGGTCCTGCTCAAGCAATAATATAGATTTTACATATTCTAAATAATCTGTTCTCTTGTTGGTCACCTAGCTGTACTGCCTTTTGTTTTTTTTTAAATGTTAAACCCATCACTTTCTGTGTGAGTGAGAGGGAGAGAGTGAGCGAGAGCATGAAAAGGGAGGGGAGGGAGAAGCAGGCTCCCTGTGAGCAGGGAGCCCAATGTGGGGCTCGATCCCAGGACTCTGGGATCATGACCTGAGCCCAAAGCAGACCGTTAACTGACTGAGCCACCCAGGCACCCCGCTAAGACAATTTTATCACTTTGTTGTGTGAGTGAAATTCCTTAGTAATCACCAACCATAGCATTAAAAGCTCATCATTAAAAGTTTCTAAGTGATATGGGATGCCTAGGTGGTTCAGTTGGTTAAGCAGCTGCCTTCGGCTCAGGTCATGATCCCAGCATCCTGGGATCGAGTCCCACATCGGGCTCCTTGCTCGGCAGGGAGCCTGCTTCTCCCTCGGACTCTGCCTGCCACTCTGTCTACCTGTGCTCATTCTCTCTCTCTCTGACAAATAAATAAAATCTTTTTAAAAAGTTTCTAAGTGATATAGTTTATAGTCTTTTCAAGTATATAACCTAGTTTTTTTTTTTTAATTTTTAAAAGATTTTTTTATTTATTCATGGGGGGTGGGAGTGGGCAGAGGCAGAGGGAGAAGCAGGCTCCGCAAGGAGCCTGATGTGGGACTTTATCCTAGGATGCCAGGGTCATGTCCAGAACTGAAGGCACAGGCTTAACCATCTGAGCCACCCAGGTGCCCTATAACCCAATTTTTTAGAAAGTTATTTTCAAGTAAGGAAGCATAAGGTTCTGTTTTTTCTTAAGTTAAAAAGATTTTATTTGGAAGTTTTCTACTAATTCAATATTTAGTATTTTCACAAATACTCTGATTTAATTTTCTTTATAATTCTTACGTATTATTTACAACTGTAATAAATGTTTTTCCATCCTGTATTCTCCCCACTGGTCCCATTATGCAGGGTGCTGCCCTTGTCCTTGTGTCCCCATGGGAAATGGCCCTGGTCAGCCATCTGCCCTCTGCTCCTCAGAAGCCCTTCCCATGTTTGCATTTTCCTTCCCTTCTTACAACAGCCCTGGTTCTTTCAGTTGATCCTGTTTATCTGATCCCCTTTCCAGACACCATTCTCCTGGTTTTCATTTTCTCCCAGAAAATGGGGCATCCAGAGCTGAGCACAGCTCTTCCGATGTCCTCTGGTGCCAGAAAGAAGGAATGTTACAGGACCTGTGATTTAGATGTTGAGTACAAATGACTCCCATGAGGGACCTTAGACATCACTGGAATTTAAGCTCCATGGAGGCAGTGACTCAACTTGTCATTGTTTTATCCTTGACCAGAATAGTGCTTAGCACATAGCATGTGCTCATTAAACAGTTGTAAATTAAGGACTGATTAGATGAAAGAGTTGGGAAGAAACAGAAAGAAAGCGAGGTAAGTGCTCCTATTTAGTTGCGTCTGTTAACTTTTGTGTCATGCCAGTCAGTCCCAGTCAGTGACCAGTTGTACTCAGGAGACCATTTGGGGAGTGTGGATCACTCTGCGCTGTTGTCCCAACAGTGAGGTTGCATGGACTCATGGGTGGTGATAGCTTCCGGAGTGGCCCCTGGTCGTGGTATCCACCCTGCAATATGTACGCAGGGCCCGTTTGTGTCCATAAACCAAGTCCTGCTAGTAACATGAACAATTGAATTACACAAATTTTTAGATTCTTTTTTAAAGGGTAATTAAAATGTCTTTTACTGACGCTGTGCCTTTTAATATTTACATGTAAATGACATGACACTCTCGTGTTAGCTTTTGTTCATAGTAAAGATGCATTCTTGAAACAGGACTCCTCTTTTGGAGTGAGCCGTTGTGATGGTTTGGTCTTATTCCAAACTCTATGCAGGATGCTTGGTAGGTGGTTCGTACTCAACCATGGTCAAGTTGTAGCATAAAAGACGTAATAAGGTATTTCCTAAGACAGCTTGCAAGTTAAAAGCAGCAGACTACCTTGTTTGGGATGAGGCTCAGGAGCGCCACTCGGGTCACTCTTAGATTCAAGTCTCCTGAATTTAACCAGTTCATCTAACTTTCACAGACTCCCCTGTGTCTTACCACAGCTGTCCTTGGAGATGGGAGAAGCCTTCCTGCTGTCTCCTCAGAGAGTTCTCTTCCTGTGCTGGGCACTCCCTTGACTCCTTTCAGTTGGCCTGGGGAGTGCACACTTCCAGATTTGTAAGCTCCCTCCGTTTTCAGTAGGGGGTCCCAGAACTACCTCTAGTAGTAAAGGTTGAGGTCCTTTGTGGACAAAAGGAGCTCTGCAGGGACATTGCTCCTGATGTTGGCCACTGTGAGATACTGTCCTCTCTGCCAGAAGCCAGAGGAGAAATTCTCTCTCACAGGAAGAGCCATGTGTCTCATGAATCATCAAAACATAAAAGTATGGATGATGTCAGTCTTGTAACTGATCACATTTCCTTCTTTGCTTTAAATGTTAGAAAACTTAGCCCAGAATGCATGGTACATCTCTAGTGTAGGGTCCCATCGTCTGCATTTCTTAACTATCTTAATTCCTGGACCAATTTCCCTCATTTTGTATCATTTTGTTAGTTAGCTTCATCTTAGGTAATGTTGAACTTAAGTTTTGTAAGCCATCTTAAATCATTTTTTAAACCAATGCAGTTTAAATAAATATGTATTGAATATTTGCATAATGTAGACCAGTACAGTAAGAAGATCTAATCATTTTACCACAGAGTATTAACGGCCAGGTGGAAATTGCCACTTTTGGTTTCTTTCTTATCAGTATTTGCAAATTTACTGATCTGTTCCTTATGGTTGGCTTTTAAGGTTGAAGAGCATTCAACTGTGAAAACTTCTTTCCTTAGAAACTTTCTTCCTTAATGTGGGGGGGAGAGAGAATTTTTCCATTCACTTTCTTTCACTATAATCAATGTCATATGCCAGGCCATGAGCTTATGGGTGCCTGAAAAATGGCTAACATTTTCTGTTTCACGTGTGAATGATTTGGTTGAAACCGGTCATCAGAATGTGAAAAGGTGCACAGTGCTGGAGCGAGAACTCACAGGCCGGTGCAGATTTTGTCTTAAAATTGGCTAAACACCCCAACATTATCTTCTTAAGTTCTTACAGATCTAAGGTGTTGATCTCGATCTTTTTGAAAATACTTGCCTGATGACTTTTACTTATCGATGTAACTCTGCGACCCCAAAGTAAATCTGAAATCAAAGCATGGAATACATGTCCTAGACAGTGAAGTTGCAAACAAAAATTTAAAAAAGAGTCAGAATTACTGGCAAAGTAATCCATCTTAAAGAAATGAGATGAACTAATGCCCACCACGCACTTCCCTCATGCCGAGTCTGTGTCATCCTGTTGATAGGAAGGACCCACGTCTCCTTCGCTGCAGTCTCTTCAAGTGGGGCCTGGCCCATAGGGAGCCCTGCATAGTTTTTGTTCGACCGTGTGGTGTGTCTGTGGGTACAGTGAATCCCTGTTAAGAAGGCATTTGCAGTCTAGGTGAGGGAGTAAGATACAGACCAGAGAGACGAGTTGCTACGCATCGATACGCCTAGTAAGTAAGCCATGTAGCTCGTTGCCCTTAAGACTGAACTCGGGCTTATCACTGAAGGCATGGCCTGGTAGAGAAGGTATAACGAGAGGTGGGTTTGGAGTTAGATCTAAAGGATGACTTGCAGGATCGACAGGATGAAGGAGGACATGCCAGGTACTCTGGGCAAAAGGGAAACACCGGGAGAGAATGCATGAAGGAGACCCAGCACCCATTCTCTAAGAAGAGGGCGTCCATCAGGCCAGTTGGCTGGAGGGCCGCTTTTTCAGAAAAGTGGATTTTATCCTGTCAATATTGTGTTTCTAGAATTTGGGAAAGATTTTAGAACAGAGAAATGATACAGAGTACAAACCAGTGAGCTTCTCACACTGAAACGAGCATACAGGACATCTGGGGATCTTGGTAAAATCCAGATTTTGATTCTGGTCTGGGGTGAGGCCCGGGACTGCCTTTCAAAGAAGCTTCCAGGTGATTCTGATGCTCATGTTGCACAAGCCACACTTTAGAAAGCAAGGACAGAGTACTATTTTAAGAAGATCTATTTGCCCGTAGGGATTGGATTGGACTGTGCTTCATCTGAGGTAGGGACTGCAAGTCTAAGAGGAACCTAAAGATCGCCAAATGGTCCATTTCTTTTCATCGCCGTTGCCAAACTGGGCGAAATAAAACACAACTGAGGTCTGAAGGTCTTACTGTGGTGGAGGCAGGATTGGAGCACAGCCCTCCCAGCTCGCACTTAGTACCTTCTGCTCCCTTCCGTGGGAGTGGGCAGGCATCTGGGAGGTGAGGGACCCTGGAGAAAATGCCTGCAAGTTTGGAAATGGATGGCTGGACACCAGAAACCTTGTCAGCAGAGAAGGAGCAGCCCCTGGTAGCTGATTTGCTGGGGAGTGAGGAAACTCTGAAGAAAGTGTTGAGGCTTATGGTAAAAGGAACAGACGCCGCACTGCTTGCCAGAATGAAGAAGAAGTCAGACAAGAGGGGAGCATACTTTGCCATCTGGGAGACACCACAACTTCTTAGTCTTGTAAAGTGATCAGTACCACATGAGTTTTAAAATCCACCGGAGGCAGCAACTTTCCACAGCCACTTAGAGCCTGTTCCCTCCATTAACTGAGCACATCAGTGATGGGCTGTGTGCTTCACTTGTAGGCTGAGTGTTGCTGGGCATGCGGTCCTCTCGCCTGTCCACCTCCTCCTTCCTGTGCCCAGTGTAGAGGAGGAGAGCTTGGCGCTGAGCTGAGCTGAGCTGATAGGCGCCTCATGGTTTTCCTCTCAGCTTTTGGAATGAGAGGGGGATTTATCCCACCTGCTTTTCCAGCTGCAAAGTTCATTTGGCTTTGAGCACTGGCAGCATTAAGGGAAGGAGAAGTGTGGATTTCCACAAGAAGGTGGAAACAGTGTTGGAGTGTGGACGAGGGCGTGGTATTTGTTTTCCAGGACCTTATTCTGCGTTTTTGACTCTGGTGTTTCACACCACATGCCAGAGCCTAGTTTTGTATTTGACCCAGGCCCTGTTAGTGTGGCTGTAGACGTGCTTGTGTGTGCGGCCGTGCGTACACACATGCACCAGCAGGTGTAAGCACACGTGTGTTCCCGTATTTTAGTTTTGGCAAACTCCTGATTTCATTTGGAAAATTTGTTCTGTTTTTGCTTCTGTGTTAGACATAGTAAACTTTGAGGGAATTACTATTCCCAGAATTGTCCAAGTTGACAAGAAATGAATTTGAGGTTTCTTTCCACCCAGTTATTTTTTGTCATCTGATTCCTTAAAAAAAAACAAAACTATATGGAACTACAGTTTTATCTCTCTTAGTCAAAATATGAATGTTAGGTGATTTTTAAAATCATTATGGACCTTCACTATTAATCAGAAAAATGCAGGCATAGTTTTCTATGTTACTCATTACTAAAAATTTTAATACCTCAAGAAGTTGTTTTAATATAGAGCATGACATAATTTGAGAAATTTAGGTTTTAATATTTCTTAAGAAGTTTTTTGTTTAGTTGTTAGGATACAACTAAAATTATTACCAGTTTTAATTTTTTGAAACTTTTATTACATTCTTTAGAAGTATCTAAAAGCAATATGTGTTTGACAAATGTGTTAAAAATTGAGGAATACTGGCCTTTGCAGATGTAACCATTGGTGTGTAAGGAATCTTTGAGATGTTTATTTTTTTCTTTTAAAGACTTTGTCAGAGAGAGCATAAACAGGGGGAGCGGCAGGCAGAGGGAGAAACAGACTTCCTGCTTAGCAAGGACCTCCCTACCCCATCTAGCCACATGGGACTGGATCCCAGGATCATGGGATCGTGAGCTGAGCTAAAGGCAGACACTTAACCGACTGAGCCACCCAGGCATCCCAGAGATGTTTTCTCATACATTTATGAACATATACATGTAGATAATTTTAAAATGTACGTGAAATCTAAAGATTGTACTTTTAGGCTGAATTTCTGTTAGAAGAAAATAATGAAAGTAATGCAAGACTACATGCTCTTAAAAAAGGTGAGCATAGGAATACAAATCAAAACCACAGTGAGATACCACCTCACACCAGTCAGAATGGCTAAAATTAACAAGTTAGGAAACGACAGATGTTGGCGAGGATGTGAAGAAGTGGGAAACCTCCTACACTGTTGCTGGGAATGCAAACTGGTGCAGCTGCTCTGGAAAACAGCATGGGGGTTCCTCAGAAAGTTGAAAGTAGAGCTACCTTATGACTTTTATGACCACTACAAACGTAGTGATCCGAAGGGGACCGTGCACCCGAATGTTTATAGCAGCAATGTCCACAATAGCCAAACTATGGAAAGAACCTAGATGTCCATCAACTCACGAATGGATAAAGAAGATGTGGTATATATATACACACACACACACACACACACACTGGATTACTATGCAGCCATCCAAAGGAATGAAATCTTGCCATTTGCAACAACATGGATGGAACTAGAGGGTATTATGCTTAGCGAAATAAGTCAATCAGAGAAAGACAATTACATATGATCTCTCTGATATGAGGAATTTGAGAGGCAGAGCAGGGGGTTTAGGGGTAGGGAAGGAAAAAATTAAACAAGATGGGATCAGGAGGGAACAAACCACAAGAGACTCTTAATCTCACAAAACAAACAGGGGGTTCCAGAGGGGTAAGGGGGTTGGGTGGTTGGGTTATGGACACTGGGGAGGGTATGTGCTATGGTGAGTGCTATGAAGTGTGTAAGCCTGATGATTCACAGCCCTGTACCCCTGGGGCAAATAATACATTATATGGTAATTTAAAAAATTAAAAAATAAGCATAGGTAGCCTGAGCCAAAGGCAGGCTCTTAACCGACTGAGCTACCCAGGTGCCCCCCAGTATTCATAATTCTTAACTAAGGTACCCACATGTGGTATAATGATGACCAGTTGAACCCATAGATCAAACTCCATGCATTCACTTTATTTTTTAAAAAGTTGACTAAGTTATAATACCATAACTTACAATTAATAGGTTCTTGTTCAGCCATCATTGTTGTGTGGCTCTCTGGATTCTCATAGGGAACATGAACCAAACTGTGGGGTTATATCTCCCTAAACACTGCTTAGAATACTCAGTCAAGTGCAAAGTCAATGAGCATATCATACTCAAAAAGTATTTGGGATATATTTATACTTGGGACACAGATGTGAGTACTGTTCTAATAAACTTTTTGTTTATGTTCAATTTTGAATGCATTTCTTCATGTTCTTTTGTAACATTTAAGTAGATTATATAAATCTGTTAAATATGATTGTTTTCTGCAATGACCAAATAAAGTCTCCCTGTGCTAGGAAAGAATCAAATTCTTGGTGAGTGATGACTTACTCAAGATTGAGTCATAGAAATTAAGAAAGCCCAATCACTAAATTTTAAGGTTAAAAATTCTGATTTTTCATGATAAGGTATCTGGGGTTTTCTTCATATTAAAGTGGGGTGGAACCAAAGCATGCATGAAGATCTAGAGGAAACAAAATTGACCATGAGTAGATAGTTATTAAAGCTGGGTAATAAGAATTTGGGAATTCATTTTACTATTCTCTTTACTTTTGCATATTTGGGATCTTCTATGATATAAAGTTGAAACAAGAGAGATCATAATTGTAGCTTAAAACATTGAGATATTTTAACCTTTAAGTGATAGGTTCGGGGTAAAATATATTCCAAGATGTGCTACTTGAGTAAACTCTAAAAATGACAAAAGAATCCTAATGGCCATTGTCATGAACAAATAGTCTCATCTGATTCCTCATTTAGAAAACGTAGGCAAGTTCCTTGGCAGTCAGTATGGCGCCTAATCTCCAAAGTGTGCCCTCATGGTATCTCCCGACCCAGGGCTGTCTTCCCATGTGACTTTGCCACTCCTCTCACCGAAAGATGGGGCCTGTGTATGTACTCTCTTGTACCAGGGAGAGCTTGTAACTCCAGCAGAAGTGATAGTGCACAAGTCTAGGTTATAAAATGTGGTACAACTTCTGCCCGGCTCTCTTGGTGTGTGTCCGGCTTCTCTCAAAAACTCAACGTCCTGCTATGGGGAAGACAAGCGGCTACATGTGGCACCTCTGGACAGATGTTCCAGCAGATGGCCCCTGTTTGGGTTCCAGCTGTTAGCATCATCAGCCTCTGGACTTGGGATCCAGCAAACTTCCTAACAATTACAGCTCTAGCTGTCTGGTCACCTCCACCCTTTGAACCCGCCCTGCCAAGGCCCAAGACACCATGGGGCAGAGAAGAGCCTTTTCTGCTTTCCCTTTTCTGAATTCTTACCCACTGAGTCTGTGAAGGAAGAAAGTGCTTGTTGGTTCGTGCAACTGAGTTTGGGATGACTCATTATACAGCAATGGTAACTGCATCAGTTAGCACGCGTTATTGAGGAGAATCTTACTTCTCAGTGATCGTTTCTTTCTGTAACATGTCCAGAAGACACATGCTTACTCGATGACTGTGTTCTGGTTATTCACAGTTTTTGTTGTTTCTATCAACACGATGACTTCCAGATCAGGTGTTAGATTGGAGACCATCAGTTGTTCCCCAGATAAAGTCATTTTCAACTGGGCATCAGGTTGTCAGTTCTTACTCCACCTTCCCTCTTCCTCAGGACTTCTTGTGTTGCTGGAACTCTGTCTAGAACCATGGCCTCCTACTCCCCACCCCCCACCCCCGCTTACACTGGTTGAATTGGGAGCGAAGAAGAGGGCAACCTCATGTGTAGATGCGGAAGGGAATGTCAAGGAGCCTTTCTCTACCCATTTTGAACTGTATCCCTCCTTCTTTACTATGTAAGCAACACCCTTTATTGATACACACGTAGCTGGTGTTTCTTTTGTCTGATTTCATCGCACTTTTCACTTCACATTGTATCTTGAAAAACAAAATGTCATATTTTTCAGTGATAAACAGAATGGAAGTGTCCGGCCCTTCTTTAGGTGTATGATACATCAACCAAAACTTTATTCACACTCTGCACATGGGTGTTTTATCCAGGCATATAGCAGACGCCTGCTAACTTTAACTCTTATTTGCAATGTTGCATTCCTTGGGTTTGACGGTTAAAGGAACACATTTTAGTACATCATACATCAACCTGTACCCCCAACCAATTTCCTAACAAGTCCCCCAAACACAGTTTATCATTAGTAACAGATCAGTATGTGAAGATAATTGTTTATCAGGTTACTTCCTGGTCATCGGACGTTTAATGTGGTTGTTGACAAGCACCTGCTTTGTATGTGGGGAAAATGTGCATTTTGTATAATGTACCATAAATGTTACGTTTTTGATATGGAGTGACAATTGATGCACTCAATAAATAAAATTTATTAGGAAAAATGCAGATAAAAATGCGCAGTACAAGCTGGTAATTTCCTACCGTGGACTATTACCTAGTAAAGTAGAGACTAAGAGCTTGAAGAACAGGTTAGAATGGAGGAGGGAGGAGAGTTAATCAGTCATTTTCTTCATTGATGGTTATGGAAGGACATGGGCTGGAGTTGGGCGTTAAAGGGGCTATTTCAGAGAAAATTTCAGAGGCAGTAATGGAGTTCTGTCATCTTTTTGAGGTTCCCACACTCACTCTGAATGGGAAGATTTAGGATGAAAAATTGCAAACCATACCTTTGCTTATTTCCTGCTGTTTCAGTTTATAAATTTCTCTGTGTGATGCTAAGACATTAGGTAACAGGACATCATGGCTGGTCTCTGAGTACAAGGAATCTCCCCACTACGTATCTCCCATGTTGATTATACCTGAGTCTGATGTCCTACCAGTTGGTCTTGGAATGTAACTTGAACAGTTGCATATGTTGCTTTGTAAAAATGGTATATCACGTCTGGGATAGAAATCTAAATTTGCCCATTATGAACAAAGGTGGCAGTGAAAACCAGGAGGGTGTTGAACAGAGAGAATTCTATGAGGCTTTACACCACTCTGGTGTTTTTCATAACAAATAAAGCCCTGGAACTGGGGGTGAGTGAGTTTCCAGTCCATTAAAGTACTTTTCTCTTTTGATCCATTTGTCCAAAATCATCCAAGCATATTCATTTTATAGTCAATATACGTACTGGATTCCTGTTACTTACATTTGTAAATGTACTCTGAGTTATACTCATTTTAATGTTTGCTGCCGAGTTTTTTAAAAATATTAGCCTAGTTTCATAATCATGCTAGTAATAAAATAGACAACTTCAATACATTGAACAGTGGGACACAGTGAGAATTCCTCATTTGAGATGACCTGCTCCCACATCCCGAATGTCAGCCGGGACTAACAGAACCATCTTCCTATGGTGCACGTGCGGACCTGAAGAATGTAACAGTTCTTAAGAATGCAATAGGATTACTGGAAAACTCATAATTAAGGTGATATTGCAAACTTGTTAGGCATAGTACTCCTTCCTCTACAGCTGCCTGTTGGTCTGCTTGTGACATCTCAGCTGGGTATCAGCCCAGACTATGCACCACGCTTCAGTGAGGACCGCCACTTATACCTGCTTAGACTTAGAACTCTTCTCTACTTGAGAAAAGCATCAGTGTCCTACAGTGCAGCTTTTACTTTCCCATAGTGTATTCTATTACTTCTGATAGTGCAATTTTCCTATTTTGCTGCCAGTGCTTATTTCAATATATTATTTTCATCATAGGTCACTGATTTACCTCTTCCCCACCTTTCTTCTTATTTTTTTTTTAACCAAAGAGCAAATGTAGTTTTTAACTATAGAATGGTTTTATCTCTAAAATGATTCCTTTCTTTATGATTTGATGATTTTTGATAATGTCATGCATTTATTTCCTCAATTAACTGGGTGCTCAGTATTGTGTTTTAAATTTCCGGCTAGGCCAGTTCATTTGTATTAGAGGGGCTTGGCGATTTCTGGAGCTGCACGATAGTACCAAGTGATCTTTCCACCTTCCTAAAGACACTTAAAACTAGCCCTGCGCCATGGAGACTCTGAGTACATTTAGAATTAAGAATCAGATTGGAGCTCCAATATTATTATTATTATTAAGATTTTATTTATTTATTTGACACAGAGAGAGGCAGCAAGAGAGGGAACAGGCAGGGGGAGTAGAAGAGGGAGAAGCAGGCTTCCCAGTGAGCAGGGAGCCCGATGCAGGGCTCGATCCCAGGAGCCCAGACTCATGACCTGAGTTGAAGGCAGACGCTCAAAGACTGAGCCACCCAGGTGCCCCTACAACTCCAACATTATTGAAAAAGAAACAGTGCAACTGGATCCCCATAAATTCCGCCTCCCAGTGACGATCTAATCACATCCAGAGAATTATTTCACCCTTAACTGTCCACGCACTTCAGTGGGATTGTGCTTTTTTCTTCCACAGTAAAGTTGTCAGCAGCATCAAGTGGTTTGGGAAGCAGTTCAGTTTTAAGACCAGAGTTCTCGTTTTGAAAACGTTAGTTTTTCCAGAAACTCTGTTTATCTCTCCCGTCTCCTCCCACTGTATTCTAGTGTTTCCCAAATCCCCCATCTCTGCGTACATATCTGTTTGTCTCTCTGGTGTCTGCCACGTTGGGAATCTCATTAAACCCGCATCTGTTCTCTTTTAGGAGAAACCCGATGCCAGCCCCACGTCACTTCAGCTGCGGTCCCAGATCGAAGTAAGCACAATGACTTTAATCATCTATTTTTGCTTCTGCTTTTTTTTTTTTTTTTTAAGTGATATTCTGTACAAATCAGAGGAAGCCTGCTGCTCTAGCTGTGCTGACGCCGTGTCTCTTTCTCCTAGGAGTCCCTTGGCTTCTGCAGCGCCGTGTCAACACCAGAGGTGGAAAGAAAGTAAGTTTCCTTCCTTTTGCCCAGGATCAGAATTTCTAAGTAGGTCCGTCCTGGTGAAAGTTGAGTGGGTGATCATGTTGTGTCTGTGCCGTGGAGCCTGAGGTCATGTTCCTTGCAGTGTGTGTGTGTGTACATGCATGTGTGGGTGGATAAGAGTGTGTTTTGTAATTCAGTTGGTGAAGACTAAGGATTCTGCAAGAGTTACTGGTTTCACACAGCTTATTGTGAGTGAACCCCAAATAACTGGAAATGAGCAGAGAAAGGAAAAGGAAGGGTCCCCCAAGATGAGTTTTCTTCTTTTAAAATAGTCTCCGATACAGGGTGAAAGTCATAAAGAAGCAAGGTACAAAAATACAAAAATTATATTCCAGAATAAAACAATTGTTAAAAAAAAACAAAACAAAAAACAACAACTCTCTCCGCATGCGGCTTTGGTGGGTGCCCTTAAAACAAGAATAAATGCTTGTGACAAAATGGTAAATGTTTCTTAACCTTTCCTGTTAAAGGTGATATTTTTGCCTCTTTGTCCTGACTTGGGCCCTGTAATCTTTACTGTCATGGAAGATAATTCTATGTTATATCTTATATCCGCAGTGTTTCTTTTAGGCAGCTTTAAAAAACAAAACAAAAACAAAGTGAATGGGTTTGGTTTTTTTTTATCTTTTGTTTTCTATACACTTTCCTGTTTCTTCTTTATTCCATCATAATTACACTAGAATGTTCTATTTATGATCTTCTGAGGTAAAGAAATTTTAAGAAAGTCCTCATCTTCAAACAGACGCTTCCTTCGGTATGGAAACAGGGTTTGGTGCCAGGGGAAGCATAGAAGTGGTTTAGCGATAAAGTATTTCTGGAATGAAAAGCACACGTTGGGAGAGCGTGTGTGTGCTTTACGGCACAGCTCTGCCTAATCCGTCCACGTGTGTGCGCTGCTGGCCCAGAGGCAGCTTCAAGGAGGGAAGGCTGCTTTGCCAAGGCTTCAGTTCTCAAAAGGTGGAGCAGATTTGGTTCAGACTGAGGAACATTGGGAGTGACCCGCAAAAAGCAAACCAAGGCCATTTCCCATTCAAGGTTAGAGAATGCATGTGCAGCTAACATCAGTCTCCTTTGTCTTAGTTGCGTGTAACCTCCCAGCAGCTTAGTAATGTGGAGGCTGAAGAAGCTCAGAGATTGGAGTTGACATTGATTTGGAAATTGGAGGTATGGTGGCAATAAATTGAGTTGAGTATAGGCAGAAGCATGGAGTTAATGGAGGGGAAGTTCTTCTGACCTAGTTTGCTACCTATTCGGCATGATCCGGGCTGAGAACTCAGGTGTTCTTCAGAATCTTTAGTCCTTTGGGAAACAAGAAATGTTTGCCTTTTCTCCTAAGAGGAAGTGACTCACCAAATTTGTACTAATCTTAGTTAGGCTGGTTATTTCTTCTTCCCCCCAGTTGTGGGTAGTCATTCTTTCCGTGTTTACATCCTTCACTTAGTAAAATGTGGCGTGGCTCTTGTGGCCAAGAGAGAGACTCTTAGCCTCCTCTGAGGTTGACAAAAAATTCTGAACACACACAACACACAGTACTGGTGACAGCCCCAGCCTCTCCCATCTATAAATCTGCCGTTTTGCTTCTGTTCTTTTAAGTGGTTTACTTGAACCTTGGTATTTCTAAGTAACTTAAAAGTTGTAATCCATTTTGTTCTGTATTTCCTGTTGAATGCTTTTTGAAAACTCTGGTACTCTTCTTTTTCTTATTTTAAAAAAACTCTTGAAAAATCTTAAACTTACTGCAAAGGTGCAAGAGTTGTGCAACTTCTATATAACTTTTACTTAGACTCAGCAGTTTACACACTCTTATTCTCCCTCCTAGACACACACATATATAATATTGCTAATTACGATTATTGAAGAATGATCAGAGAGTAAGTTACAAACTCTGTGACTCTCACTTCTCAGTACCTCAGCCTGTATCTCCTAAGGACAAAGACCTCTTACAGAACTCTGCAGTGTAATTACCAAATAGAGGAATTTGAATAGTGATTTTCCTAATCTATAGTTCATGTTTGAGTTTCTCTAATTGCCCCAGTAGTGTTTCTTACAGCACTTTTTTTTTTTAATCCAGCACTTAAAAAAATGACTCATCACATTCATATGTCCTCTCTCTTGTCATATTTAATCTGAAAGGATTTCTTGGCCTTTCTTTGTCTTTTATGCTACTGATGGGTTTTTTGTTTTGTTTTGTTTTTATATATATATATATATATATATATATATATATATTTTTTTTTTTTTTTTTTTTTTTTTTTTTTTTTTTTTTTTTTTTTTTTTTTTTTTTTTTTTTTTTTTTTTTTTTTTTTTTAAAGATCCTACCTACCCATTCGACAGGCAAAGATCACAAGCAGGCAGAGAGGCAGGCAGAGAGAGAGAGAAGGAAGCAGGCTCCCCGCCGAGCAGAGAGCCCGATTCGGGGCTCGATCCCAGACCCTGGGATCATGACCTGAGCCGAAAGCAGAGGCTTAACCCACTGAGCCACCCAGGCACCCCTACTGATGGTTTTTTTTTAAGAGGGTAAGCTAGTTGTTTTGTAAAGGATTCCTCCCTCTGTCTGGATTTCTTCTTGGGACTGAGGTAATGCAGTTTTGATGTTGCATTCTTCCCAGGACACTGCATCATGCTGTGAATCTGTCCCGTTGTTGGTGATACTAATTTTGATCATTTGATTTTGGTGATGTCCATCGGGTTTCTTCTGAGAAGTCAGACTTTTTCCTTTGCAGTTAGTAAATATTCTGTGGGGAGATGATCTGAGACTATGTAAATGCCTTGTTCCTCATCAAACTTTTACCTGATGGTTTTAGATTTCTTTAATGACTGTCACCTAAATCAGTTTTTACAGTGATGGTTACAAAATGATGATACTTATTCTTAAATTGGTAATTCCTTTGGAGTAAACCTTCCAAAAGATTTTCTTTCTTTCTTTTTCTTTTTTAAATAAGGTGGGCACTCTAGGTTAGATTATAAACTGAAGAGTTTTGTTTATATTGAATTATTTGGATTTTTTACTTGAGAGTGCGATTACTTTGAAATGCAGAATCCTGCTAGTCCTCTGATCAGAATGCTTGCTGCTAGTTTTGTAAGCCAGAGAGGATGGCCTGGTAAACCCGCTGGTTGTGTCTGGTGAGTGTCACCAGGTATCTGCCAACCCGAATATCCTTCTGAGTTAGCAGTGTTGCTTTATGGGCAGAACTTTTCTTCTGCAGTCAAAAGGCAAGAGAACTTGGACAAAAGTAGGCAAATCCTACAGCAGCCCACCCTTAGAGCAGAGGCCTAGATGGAGCTACATGGGAGTCCAGTGACTAGCTTTGTGGTTCCTGTGGCCTGAGCCATAGCCCCTCCCCTACCGATACCCGCTCTTGTCTCAGGGGCCGAAGCACATCTTTTTCTCTCCCTTCTCCCCCAGTTAAAACCTGAGCCAAGGAAGGAATCAGGTGTTCATTATAATGCAAATACCTGATTTCTAAAAAAAAGTAATCTCTCCCAGGGGTATTTGCCATTTAACTGGGTTTAAAGTCTTGAGTTACAAGAACGTAGCTCTGACCAGAATAGACCATGGGGGTGGGTCTTGTGGGGGTGACAAGCAGTGAGAAGCCAGACAAGAAGTGAGGATATACCTAACATCACTGCAGCTGTGCCCTCTGCCAGGTGGGGCTGATTGGCTGTACTTGGAGGGTAGGTAGTTGGGACCCACAGGATAGGTGCTGCTGTCCGTACACAGAACAGGCCTGCCCCACCAGTCTGACAGACGCTTTGTTCCTCCTTATCTTCTTACGTTCTATGTGGTCTCTCTCTGCTTTCACTGAAAATATTAAAAAATGCTAAGGGAGCTTTCATTTCAATCTCTTCTATTTATATCTATTTACTTTGCCTATCGATGAGACTGTCTACTTTATTACAACAATCTTGGATTTGTATCTACTGGCTAAAAAGCTGAATGTTAGTTAATTTTTTTGTTAGCCTGAAGAACTGAAGAATATCTGGAGAGCAAGACTTCTTTGCTGGGAAAATTCTATTTATGTATGTATGTATGTATTTGACAGAAAGAGTACATGCACACAAGCAGGGGGAGAGGCAGAAGGAGAGGGAGAAGCAGGCTCCCCACTAAGCAGGGAGCCTGATGCAGGACTTGAGCCCATGACCCCGGGATCATGACCTGAACTGAAGGCAGACGCCCAACTGACTGAGCCACCCAGGCGCCCCCAAAATTCTTTATAACTGTATCTGTTGGGAATGCATTTGGCTAGAAATAACAGGAAACATGACCTGTAGCGGCATAAAAAGAATACAGTGTTCATTGGCTACGTTCTCACTCCACTGGGTATCTAGGGGCTGGCACAGAGGCTCACCTGAGCCTTCAGGAACCCGGATTGTACTGTTTGTTGTTGTTAATCCCACTGCATTTTCCAGGTGGGAAGGAGAAACAGGGTGAAGAAGGTCAAAGGGCAAAAAGCCACAGGCCCATCCTTTAAAAAGCTTTCCTAGAAACCCTGTCCAACACATTCCAGTTTGTCTCACTCATTTCTTCAAACTGCAGCTGTTCACTGAGCACTGGCTTTGCGTGCCAGCCGCCATTCGGGGCTCTAGGACGTACGACGAACTGACGTGAGCTGCGTCAACACGGACGGAGATGTCGTAGAAAACATTTATATGCTTTCACTGGTGCTACAGAGAAGAGTAAAGCAAAGAAAGTGAGCCCCAACCTGGGGCACTTGTCCACCATTGCCACCAGAGAGCTTGGAGGGATGTGTGTTTTCCGCTGGCTACTTTATTGCCCTGAACAAGATGGGTGTCTTAAGGAAGGAGGGAGCCCAGATGTTGGGCAGGAAACTAGTACTCTTTTCCACAATAATGTGATCTTTTCTTTGTACTTGTATATCTGAAACAGAGTAATCTGAAAATTAGCTAGCTGTCTAATAAATAAGCTATGTGTCAAGATGATTTAGATTCGTTCCTTTCAAAGAAGCCAACTGTAGGGGAGCCCATCTGGTTATTATTTCTAGGTGTGTATCTAGATTGGAAGTAGCCTTAATAGGGTTGGTTCTGCAAATTGGAAAAGAAAAAGCAGGAGATCGCTGGTAATGTTGATTGAGCACTGAGTATGGGCCAGGAACTTATCCAGGTACTTAACGCTGACTGAGTTAATCCATCATCCCTGTAAGGTTTGCTATGATATTATTCCCACTGGCAAATACAGAAACTGAGGCACAGAGAGGTTAATAAGTTGCTCAAGGCTACACAGCTAATTAAGTGGCAGAGCCCAGATTTGATCCCAGTTGAGAACCCAGGCTCCTACCATTAAGCTATAATTCCAGAGTACTTTTAATTGCATTGCTTATGCAGATAGAGAGGTTAGGGGCAAATTGAGTTCATTAGCGTTATATGAATAGCAGCAGTTAAAACGTACACTCCAGTAGCCCTCTTGGAGGTCAGGGAGGCTTTCCTTGCATTCGAATCTAAGTTATGTCTCAGTTATTTATTTATAGAGGCAGGAAGGTCCAAAATCTCAAAACTTCACCTTCGCCAATTTTTATAGGCCCTTTCCTACTAAGTCTTTGACCAGAGTTGAAAATTCACTGATTTAGTTTTACCTTCTTTCATTACCTATGACTACCCTTGAACTATTTTATGGTGAAAAAGTCCAAAAATATATCGTATGATGGACGGAGGAAGATAAGTCAAAGGAGGGCGAGCCAGCGGAGCAGCATTCTGTGGTCCGGTGAAATGGATGGCATCTGGTTTACAAATGTTCTCTGCGGGCGATGACTCCATTTGGACACTGCTTCCCTCTCGGATTTGTTTCGTCTGGCAAGCTGGCACTATATACTCTTTTGATGGCCTCCAGTCTCCTTTTCTCCCCCCTCCAAAATCCCTGTTTCACCTCCCCCCTTGCCGTGTGCCCTCCAGGAAACAACCCTGCTTGCGTCGCTGTGTTCTGGCTGCTCACTCTCTCAAGCTCCTCTCCAGATCACTTGCGTCTCTGATCTTGCCTTCCTGCCCCTCACGGGGGGGCCCTGCCTGCCTGATCCCCCGGCCTCATCTTTTATTTTTTTTAATTTTTTAATTTTATTTTTTTAAAATATTTATTTGACAGACAGAGATCACAAGTAGGCAGAGAAGCAGGCAGAGAGAGAGGAGGAAGCAGGCTCCCTGCGGAGCAGAGAGCCCCATGCGGGGATCGATCCCAGGACCCTGGGATCATGACCTGAGCCGAAGGCAGAGGCTTTAACCCACCGAGCCACCCAGGCGCCCCCAACCTCATCTTTTTACCTACTCTCCCGGCAGATGAAGTTCCTGTGATTGCCCAGCTGGGCCACGTGTACCCATGGCGTGCTGAGCCTCTGAAATGGTTGCTCCCTCCGGTGGGGTGCCCCGTCCCCACTTTCACCGTCCTCCCCACCCCCCTTAGCTGGGCAGACCCCATTAGACTTAGAATCCCAGCTCTGGTCATGGCTCCTCCCAGAAGTCTTCCCTGATTCACAGAGTGGGGGCCCAGTGTCCTGCTCCTGGACTGTGTAGCCGCACACAGTCCTGCTACGATCAGAGTGGATGGAGTTACAGGTGGGCGTGTGTGTGCGTGTGTGTGCGCGTGTGTGCGTGCGTGCATGTGTGTGTGTGTGTGTGTGTGTGACCTTACGCTCTGACCCCTGGGTCTTTCACAAATGTGCTTTGTTCTTCTCCATCCCATGGAATGTTTCTTGCCATTCTCGAAAACCATAGTCAGACTTCTCCCCCTGAACTTGGCCCCCACAGCCCGACTCCTGTCTCCTTCGTTCTTGCCGAAATGCTGTCTGAGGTCAGTGCTGCAGCGGTAACCAAGCCAGAGGTCCCGCCAGCTCACAGATCCTTGTTGGGTTTGCCAGGGCTGCCTTTCCCGCGGATCCCGCTTCTCCTCGCCCTTGGTTTGGTGCCCGTGGCAGCTTCTAGTTTCTCCTCACTGCATGCCCACTCTTGGCAGTTCCCTTTCTTCTGCCCGTGTCCTACCATGGGTGTTCCCCTGGGGCCGTGTACCCAGCCTGCAGGCTCTCCCCAGGTACCCACACCCAAGGTTTTGACCTCTTATGTCAGGGCACCCACTCAAATCCACAGCTGCCCCTCGGCCCCGTTTCCCAATCTGGTGACGTGCCCGTTGCCACAACTTGCCAGATGCCAGCTCATTACTGTCGCTGTCACCCCAGCTGCACGTCCTTACAGCAGAGCTCCTCACCATTTCTTAACCTTCTTTCCTTCTCTGACAACATGCTCTTTGATCAGATGTCCCCGTTCTGTCCTTGGGACCATTTTCTGCTCTTCACGCAGCCCTCGAGTCATCATCTCCTGCTTTTCTTTAGTGATTCCAAAACCTCAATCATCAAATCCTATTGTTCCTATTTCTTTATTTTTTTTCTTTTTAAAAATTTTATTTATTTGAGAGAGAGTGTGAGCACAAGTCAGGGGAGGGGTAGCGGGAGAAGCAGGCTCCCAAGGAGCCCCACGCCACGGGGCTTGATCCCAGGACCCTGGGATCACGACCTGAGCCAAAGGCAGATGTTTAACTGAATAAGCCACCCAGGCACCCCTGTTGCTTCTACTTCTGTAACTTTTCCTGTGTCTCCCACTGCAAGCGATACCTTTGGTGCTCTTTTCATGAACCAGAAAAGTACATTCAGGAAATGACCCCAGATTGGTCTCTGTAAAGTGCAGTTAGTTAGGCCACACTGCGGTGAGGGAATGCTGAGCTCTCCCCCATGGCACCTATGAATTAGGGCCTCTGTACATTTGCACTTGAAAAAAACCCCCATAGTCCAGCCCGGGCCCATCGTGATGGCCACGTCTCCCACCACCAGCTGCACTGCCCCCTCTGCCCCCTCTGTCTTCATGCCTCCTGGGCTATTCCAAGCTCCTGCCTTGAAAGCATCTCCTTTCTTTAGATCCTCTTCTAAGAACTGCTTCTCCAGGGATGCTTTCTCGGTCCTTTCCCTGGCTGTAATCTTTCCACCTTTTGGAATCCAGTAACATCTGGTACGATGATGTCTCTGTATCGTAACAGGTACCATCATCATAACAGTGGTTATTGGGTTATTTCTATTATTGGACACCATGTTAATCACTTTTACTGTATTTTGTCATTTAATTTTTCATGGACTCATTGGTATATGTACTATTTTTGAGATTAATTGGCTTGCCTGAGGTCCTAGAACTGGAAATAAGAAACCTTATCCAGTCTGAATGCCACGACGGCCTTGGGGTTAAGATGCTCTGCCTCATAACCAGACTTTCTGGGTTCAAATCCAGACCTCAGCTCTTGGCAGGTTACTCCATCTCGGTGTCTACAGTTTCCATGACTGTAGAACGAGGATGATCAGTACAGTACGTACCTCCCTTACTAAGCTTTCTAGCACCTACTAAGTGTTCAGTAATTTGTCTGCTGTCTATCTCGTCAGGCCCAAATTCATGCCCTTGCCCATGGCTCTCGCTTTGTATCCATTCCTAATCCCACCCGGCCCAGCTCCCGTTCTTCTCTCTTTGAATTTTCTTCAGTGTCCGAAACGTTGTTTGCACAAAGCCAGTGCTCATTGAGTATTTGCATGGAAGTCCTTGATGGCTTTAGCTCTGTGAAAGAAGGTTAAACTGGACTGGCCCCAAGACTGGAATCACAGGAGATGTACTTCCTCTGGCACGCGCCAGAGTCTCCTTCAACGGATAGCAGTGGAGTAAGAAGCAAGTGCTTTCTGCTGGTGAATATTAACGTTAGAAAGACACCCTTGAAACATTTTAAAAACATGTAGTGCAGAGAATAGTGGCTCCCACAAATCCCCAAATCCGTTTCTAGGGCCTGCTCTTCTTTCCCCACCCAGTGCCATTCTGTAATCATGTTCAAATCTCCTCACGCTTTTTCTCTGTTAAATAGAAACGACAGAACACACTGTACCTCCACATAAAGGTACAGCATCATGGATTGCACACAAGATATTACAGTTTAAAAAAAAAATCCTTAATTTTAAAACTTGGAGTTTTGTTAGGAAAGTGCATTTATGTTGTTTTCTTTTTGGTAATAAGTTTATTGAGATCTAGTTCACATACCAGGAGCTAGAGGGTATTATGCTAAGTGAAATAAGTCAATCAGAGAAAGACAATTATATGATCTCACTCGTATGTGGGATTTAAGAGACAAAACAGAGGAGAATAGGGGAAGGGAAGGAAAAATAAAACAAGATACAATAAGAGCGGGAGACAAAGCACAAGAGACTCTTAATCTTAGGAAACAAACAGGGTTGCTGGAGGGGAGGGGTGTGGAGGGGTGGGATAACTGGGTGATGGACATTAAGGAGAGCATGTGATGTAATGAGCACTGGGTATTGTATGCAACCAATGAATCCCTGAAGTCAACTTCTAATAATAATAATAATATGTTAACTGATTTTAAATAAAAAATAATTCACATATTATGATTCACATCATATAACTCATCCATTAAAAGTATGTAATTCAGTGGGTTCACATTTTTTTTTTTAAATTTGGGGGGTAGGAGGGGTAGAGAGAGAGGAAGAGAGAGAATCTCAAGCAGACTCCCCACTGAGCACAGAGGCCAACAGGGACTCAATCTTACAACCCCAAGATCATGATCTGAGCTGAGATCAAGAGTCAGACACTTAACTGAGTGAGCCACCCATGTTCCCCAAAGACTCGTATGTGTTTTAAGTGACCAGCTTATTTCACTTAGTATAATGTTAGCAAGGTTCATCCATGTGGATCCCTTTTTGTTGTGTGAATATGCCACATTTTGTTTATCCGTCTGTTGATGGGTGGACACTCAGGACTGTGTTGACTTCTTTGCTGTTATGAACAATGTTGCTGTGAACATTTGTATACAGGTTGACATGTGGTCTTTTGTTTAGTTGTTTTTAAATCTGCTTTAGTGAGAT
Organism: Mellivora capensis; assembly: GCA_004024625.1. Taxonomy (NCBI): domain Eukaryota; kingdom Metazoa; phylum Chordata; class Mammalia; order Carnivora; family Mustelidae; genus Mellivora; species Mellivora capensis. Next base: position 23,534 of record PISX010002957.1, on the reverse strand, counting down.
ACAGTGTATCTGCCATGTACTCACCTAGTGAAAATACTCAACAAGGTGTGTAGCCTGTTCACAGAATGGTACCACCATCACCAGAGTCAATTTTAGAACCTTTCATCAACCCAGAAAGAAACCCTTTAGCTGTCACTCCTCCATATCATGACCCCTGTTCTCTCTAAGCAATCACCAATCTAATTTCAGTCTCTGTAGAATCACCTCTTCTGGACATTTCATAGAAATAGGAGGGAAGTGCATTTTTGAAAGAAAATTGGTTTATTACAGCTCCATTAAGAGTAGACGTTGGTTAGTGCTGTGAAGTGTGTAAACCTGGCGATTCACAGACATGTACCCCTGGGGATAAAAAATTGTTTATAAAAAAATAAAAATTAAAAAAAAAAAAAAGAGTAGACGTTGGAATCCAGTTCTTGGTAACTTTGTTTCCAGCCTCCTTGAAATGTGTAAGATATTCTTTACCTTTTAGTAAGTCTTCTCCTTTTAGTGAGTAACTCCTTTTAGGACTTCTTTAGTAAGTCCTTTCAGTGAGACTTTAGAAAGTCTTCTCCTTTTATTAAGTTCCTGCTGGGGACCTCCACCCTGTTCCTCAATAAGAAGGTCTCTCGTTCCTGAAGACTGGGTTGGAGAAGAAGGGCTCAGGCTCCTTCCCTCATGCACAACCCCGAAAACAGGGTCTCTGCCGTCTGTGGTTCTGTGGACTTCTGCGTGACAAGGTGGGGCTCACTCTGCTCATTTTCATTTGTAGAAGTAAGCACTGGAAACCCGCAGGCTGTGCAGTTATGAATCCTCCTTTGGAACAGATCAGATTCACTGAGAATTGCTGATGAGGTCGGCAAGTTTGTTGGGAAATCCAGGTCAAGCCGTGTCCCCTGGAGCTGAGATGAATGCATCCTGTTTCCACATCCTGTTTGTGGCAGGGCTGCGGGCTGGGGAGAGGAATGCCACATCTTTCCCATGGGGGACGTACATATGTGCACTGGGAGGTGTGTTCTTCAGAATAGCTTGCAAGTTGGTTCTGCCCTGTTCAGGTGGATGTGTCCCTTGCTGGGTGCCCACTGTCCTCCCAGGAGACAGAGGCGGGCACTCGTGGCTTGTGAGCACAGAGCCACGAAGGGGACCAGAGATCACTTGGACTGCAATTGTTTGAGCTCAGCAGGGTGGGAAGTAGAGGCAGAATGGCAAGTTTAGGTTTCAGAAAATGAATGGGCTGCACCAAGCGCCAGGCATTAGATTAGTATGTGTATTATGCATTCTTTCCCTTTGATCCATTTACCAAGAGCCATCTGCCAAGGCTGTGGGCAGGAGGGCAAGGTCCCTGTCCCAGGGGCTGGAGCGTTTGGTGTGCTTGCTGTCTGTGATGGCCGTCTGCTTGGAGTCACCCCTCCGGGCTTCAACTACTCAGTGATGATAAGTGGTCTCCTTTCCTTCTCTGACCCAGTCCAGAGCACGCCCTGCACCGGCCAGTTTGGCATGGCCTGTCCTCATGGGCTCTTCTGCTGCTGCTGCTGGCGTTGGCCAGACCCCGAGCCTGCATTAAGCCCTGCTAGTTGTGGGGTGAGGAACAGTTTAAGTTCTCTAAGCTTCGGGTTCCTAAACCATAAAATGCACACAATGGAAGCTCTTTCTGAGGCTGGTTGTGTGAGATACCTAGCGCGGTGCCCGGCATATGGTAGGGGTTCACGTCTTGCTCGTTCTCTCTCCATGGCCTCCGTGACGTGCGGCGTTGCCCGTGGCCACGTGTCTGTGGTTTTCACCCTCTCTCTCATTCAGTGGTGTCCTTCACAGAGCTCCCCAGTGGCTCGGGCCACAGAAAACATGCCCCCGCTGCGGGAGCTTTCCTTTCCTTTCCATACCCCAAAGAGGGGAGGCTAGGAGATGACCGCTATCCTCAGGGAGCCCGTGTAGTCGCAGCGTGCCGAAGGACGTGTTTGTGCGGGCGGCTCTGCATCCGCACGAGTGTGTGCTCTGTCACATAGCATATTTGAGGGGCTCGACATTCCAGAATGCAGGGGCTCGGGGTGGGAGCAGCTGTGCTAGAATTCCCCACCTCAGCTGTTCCCCACCGCAGACTCTGCTGCCCCTGGCTTCATCTGGTGAGCGAGCCCCAGCTGTCCGGCCCCAGCTGGAGTCCACACGCCTGGGGTGCATGCAACGGCTGGAGACAGGCTTTCGTTGCCAGGAGGAACTTAGGATGCGAGGGGGCTGTGGTTTCTTCCGTCTCCTGCAGGAGAGGTGAACAGGACACTGGGCCAAGGGGGTGGGGTGCAGTGGGGGGAGGCAATCAGTAGATAAATAGCAATACTGTCCTAGCAAGGACAGGGAAGACCCTTATGGTATCATGCAAAGTAAATGGTAGCTAACAGTGAAGGAAATGGGGTGGGGTCGGCAAGGAGAAGGGGTCAGAAAGGCTAAAGGGCTTGCCAAGATCACCATCACAAAGCTTGGACAGGCAGAGGTGGAATTCTCACATAGATCCATCTATCTGCCAGGGCCAGGCCTGTTGTCACAGATGCCTCCACGCAGACCACAGACAGGTGTGTCAGGAAAGACCTGTGATGGGCCTGGCGGTAGTGCAGTGCAACTGAATAAACATTTTCCAGATTTCTGCTGTGTGGATGGCTTTGCTAGGTGCTGGGAAGATGCATGGGATGGGAAGGTAGCTGTCCTCGGAGGAGCTGCAGAAGTCATGACAACACGATCGTCCTGTGCCGTGAGGGCCGCACGGCAGGGACTGGAGGAGGATGGCCAGCCGGGCCCTGGGGGCCAGGCACCGCCACAGACACAGGAGTTCGGTATTAGACTGGCTTCTGTTGGAGAAGTGGACGTTAAGGTGACGTTATTACAGGGTTTTGACCGCTGGTGTTTGTTGGGGCTGACTGCTCTGTGTCAGGTGATGTGGCCTGATGTCACATGCAGGCCGTGAGGGGAAAGGGGATGACCTGCCACCTGCGAACACGGACACGTCCTCTCTCACCGCCTCCACGTGAGCTTCCAGTTTCGACTCACCAGGAACCTGCAGGAGGAGCTAGCGTCCTTCCCAAGATGCTCACCAGCCCCTGGTGCGGTACGATCCAAGCACAGGGGGCCCGATTGCGGCCCCCGACCCCCGAGTGAGCCTCGGCCCCACCATGACATGTGTCAGCTACAACAGGGCCTCATGCCCTGCACAGACTCTGAAGGACAGAAAGAAAGTAGCTGCTTTGCCTCTGCTCTCCACAGCTCCCGTGCAGGAGCTCCCGTGACTCCTGCTGACCCGGCACACGGCAGCAGAGGGGATTTGGGAGATGTGATCCCGCGGAGCTATGTTGACAGGCTGCAAATCCACCACAGGCGCCCACAGGAGTGAGCATTGCAGGGAGGGTGGGGGGTTGGGGAGGTGGAATTAGAGGGGAAGGGAATTCCAGACAGAAGCAAGGGTATGCAGAGGCATTTGAGCACCGCACTCTGGGAGTGGGCAATGCTCAGAGTCCGTGCGGCCCCAGTGCCAGCTCGAGGAGGTCTTCAGAGCAGCTCAAGGATTGCCTAGTGGTGGGTTTTGTATGTTAGAAGGACCGTTGTCAATGTGAGCAGATTGGTCTGTGAGACCCCAGGAGGGCAGGGAGACCTGTCAGGTTCAGGGGACCGATCCTGAAGTTCTGAAACTTACCAGAACCTTTGTTAGGCTTCTAGTTTTTAAATTCTTCCATCCCACCAGCTAATTCCTTCATTCAGTCTTTAAGGAGTGTCTCCTGCATGCCGAATACTGAGGGTGGAAATAGGGTACTCAGGACTCCCCTGGCCCCCAACCTTATGTCTACAAGCTTGGTTGCTGTGTGGTCTTATTGTAGTCTCGTATTCTGAATTCTCTTCTGAAAACTAAACTTGTAATCCTGCCTAACTGGATTTTGGAGACCTTGGAGTGAAGGGTGCAAGGAGAAAATGGAGAAGGAAGGTTGGGGAATGTGTTGCCAGTGTCTCCTGGATGCCACCGGCAGTCGTAGGCCTGCCCACGCACCCACACATCAGTTAGCTGGAGAGCTTATTGGAAAGACAGACCCTAGGGCCCCGCCCAGGCCTCATGCATTGACTTCTCCAGGTAAAAAGTCGGGAGTCTTTAATAAGTTTTCCAGAAGGTTCCTAAGCAGCCAGCTTAGTGTTACAAATCACTGCCAAAGCCCATTTCTTTTCCTTTGGGTTGACGGTCCCTGCTTCTGCTCCACATCTCAGTCGGCCGTGGGAGCGGCGGGGGCACCCACCTGCACTGGTAGAGGGCACATGTCGTCACAGTGACTCTGGCACTGCTTCCCGGAGTCTGTCAGGTGCTGATGCGTCACTTCAGATAAAGCCTCAGGACCAGAAGGGGGAAGGATGTGAAGCAATCCGAGAGCAACGTGAGACCAGCCAGCGGAGTTTGAGGATGGCGATGTGACAGGACATGTGTGGGAATTTAAAAATGAGGTCCGAACGGTGACGGAAGATGACTAGACTTACTGTGGCAGTCGTTTTGCAATACATCCAGATATCAGCTCATTATGTGTTACTCTTAAAACTAATGTGTCCTGTGTCCATTATATCTCAGTTTAAAAAAGGAAACCTGAGGGGCTAGGAAAGCTTGAGTTCCCATCTTCACAGTGTTCATAATGTAACAGTTTTCCATCAGTGGTGTCTGAAGGAATTGAAGGTGGGGCTATGGCAGCGGTCGGTCACAGGGGAAAGGACCCCATCCTTTGTGCTGCCCACCAGAAGAAGTAGGGCAGGTGGACAGCTCCCACAGCCACGTCCTAGATGGTGGCTGGCCACTGTGCCTCCAGCATGTGACCAGCAGGACGCAGAAGAGCCCTCCAATCCTGCAGCTCCTCCAACTTTGTCCTTCAGAGGCAGCTTCACTGACTCCCCTGCTCCCCTCAGAGCAGCTGACAGAAGAAAGGCAGGCAGCCCTGGCCCCCATGCCCCCAACCCGGGGGCTCTAGGCCCAGACAGCACAGCGGCCCGCATGCCCAGCGTGGCCCGGGCAGTGGTGAATGGGAGCCGCTGTTTGTTTCCACTGAGAAAGTTCTGACCCGCTTCCGGAGCCATTGCCATGGAAACAGACTGAGAAGATAGTTGAATGGAGCCTCTTTTCCTGCCATCTCCCCTCTCTCTTTCCCCGCTCTGAGGCAGAGGCTCTTAGGGGCCAGCAGTCTGGCATTCCCTGCAGGCTCATGCACAGTTGTTGTTTTTTTATAAAGACTTTATATATTTGTCAGAGAGAGAGCGAGAGAGCACAAGCAGGGAGAGTGGCAGAGGGAGGAGGAGATGCAGGCTCCCCGCTGAGCAGGGAGCCCGATGCAGGACTCGATCCCAGGACCCTGGAATCATGACCTGAGCCAAAGGGAGATGCTTACCCGACTTATCCATGCAGGCATCCCATCATGCACATTTGATAAGAATACCAGAGGCTAGGTTTCCTTACCGTGCCAGCCTCCGCTGGCGTAAGGGACCCCATATGCACCTGGTACCAGGCAGAGTGGCAGCCTGTTGTGGGAGCTGTTCTTGTGCTGAGCCAGTACCTGGCTGAGCCATGCATCCTGATAACCACCCTGGGGACATGCAGTGCTTCCCTGTCCATCCAGCTGGTCTCACATCTCATCTTTTTCCTTGCAGAAAAGCCTTTCTTAAACCACAGATTTATTACATGTACACACTAAATTTTATTATGTTTTCAAAGATTTATTTACTTATGAGACAGAGTGCGTGTGTGCTTACGAGCACAGAGGGGTGGGATAGAGGTGGAGGGAGAGAGAGTCCCAAGCAGACTCTGCACTGAGCAAGGAGCCTGATGCGGGGCTCGGTCCCAGGACCCCGAGATCACGACCTGAGCCAAAACTGATGCTTAACTGACTGTGCCCCCCGGGTGCCCCCTGTATGTGCTAGATTTTAAAGGGCAAATAGAAGGGAAGGATATTTTTGCCTCATTTGCAGAATACATAGCCATCATTAGAAAATGCAAAGAAAGCTACTTACAGTATTTTTCTCATTTTATAAAAACTAGCTTTTGTGGTGAAAACAGTGCACTAAAATCCTGTTTTATTTTGCTTTTGACAGTAATTCAATAATTCTTTTTTTTTAAGATTTTATTTATTTATTTGACAGACAGAGATTACAAGTAGGCAAGAGAGGCAGGCAGAGAGAGATAGGGGGAAGCAGGCCCCCTGCTGAGCAGAGAGCCCGATGTGGGGCTCGATCCCAGGACCCTGAGATCATGACCCGAGCCAAAAGCAGAGGCTTTAACCCACTGAGCCACCCAGGCGCCCCAGTAATTCAGTAATTCTTAAGATGTAAGGACCTACAATCAGAGAAAGACAACTATCATATGATATCCCTGATATGAGGGAGTGGAGATGCAACATGGGGGACTAGGGGGGTAGAAAAAGAAGAAAAGAAATAAGATGGGGTTGGGAGGGAGACAAACCATAAGTGACTCTTAATCTCACAAAACAAACTGAGGGTTGCTGGGGGTCGGGGGTCGGGAAAGGGGGGTGGGGTAATGGACATTGGGGAGGGTATGGGCTATGGTTAGTGCTGTGAAGTGTGTAAACCTGGCGATTCACAGACATGTACCCCTGGGGATAAAAATACATTATATGTTTATAAAAAATAAAAATTAAAAAAAAATAAGAATAAAAAAAAAAGATGTAAGGACCTAAATAAAATTCACATCAAGGCCATAAAAGGAAGGTATTCATTTTTATTGATTGCACCGAAGGCAGACAAAACAGAAGAGAACTTTATTTCCCTTTCATTCAACACCTTTTGTGTGTATGTTGAGGAAAAGTCAAAAATCAGATCTTGACCCACATCTGCAGATGTCAGTGGCCAACTCACAAACCTAAGTTGGCACTTTCAGTGCTAATAGTAGGAGAATATGGACACACTTGAGGCTCATAGTTTTCATATCTGGCATTGTGAATCGGGTGGTGATTCAGACAGGAGAGACCCTGGCCTTCCCAAATCTGGTGTTTCCTTGGGACCGGCCAGGAAAGCTGAGCCCTAGCTCTGTGATTTGCAGTTGGGTAAGTCACTTTCATGAACTTACCAGGCTTCCATTTCTGCATCTGTGTAATCAGCCTTTTCATGGTCTCTGGGAGCCTGAAATACAGTGGGATCAATAGGACTGTGCTGGGTAAACCCAGACCAATGCTTAACTGGGTCATTTTTACTACTTTTATTATTTTTTTTTTTAAGGGAGAAAAAGTAGGCATGTGGGGGGCAGGGGGCAAGGGGCAGAGGGCAAGAGAGGGAGAGTGAGACTCCTGAGCAGGCTCCGTGCCAAGCACAGAGCCCAGCATGGGGCTCAATCTCACAACCCCAAGATCATGACCTGAGCGGAAAGTAAGAGCCCACCATTGAACCAACTGAGCCACCCAGGCACCCCTGATCATTTTCACTCCTTAACCCACTGAATCTGCTAGGATTATATTCAGTCATTTGTAACTGAACCTGACCGCACTAATGAGGCGAATGGGGGCCCGTTTTCTTCATACAGCAAGGAGTCTGGAGGCTGGTACAGTTGCTCATGGATGTATTTCCTCTCCACCAGTTTTAATACGTGATTTTCATCCTTATGATGAAATGATGACTGCTTGAGCCTTGTGTCCGTGTTTCGGGAAGGACCGAGGGGAGGGACGAAGGGCAAAAGTTATGGGAAAAGGTGAGTGAGTCTTTGTCATTACGGAAGCCCTAGCTTTCCCAGAGACTCCTCCCTGTGAATTCTCAGCTATATCTTCTCTGCCAGATGTTCCACTTGGCCTCCGCCAGCTGCAAGGGAGTGTGGGGAAGTGAGTGTTTTAATGGGGTACCCTGTCGCCCAGACAAAATCACAGTTCCCTTAGTAAGAAAGAAGGTAAGAGGAATTTTGGGACGGGAGGCTGCTGGCCCTGCAGGCGATGGGCACATCTCCGCCCTTCTCCGGAGCACATCGATCTAATCTGCCTCATTCTGTTGTGAACTCCTGGAAGGTCCGGACCGTTGCCCTCAGCAGACCGTGTCTGTTGCCCTCAGCAGACTGCACACGGCTTCACTGTCTACACCCAATAGCATATGCCAAGCCGAAAAGCACGGTTGGTTGGTTTTATAGGAGACTGAGGAGTTCCTGACCTTACTGGACTTACCTGAATACACTGAACTTCCCTAGAAAACAGTATCAAACACCATCCAGTGTCTCACAGGGATACACTGACGGGTCACTAGGTTTGCAGGAATTGGGAAGGCGTTTGTAACTTCTCAAGGCTGGGATACAGTGGTGACCTTCAGCGTTACCGCATCAGGGCAGCCATCCGTGCAGCATATATTTTTTAAAGATTTTACTTACTTACTTATTTAATTATTTATTTCTCAGAGAGGGAGTGAGTGAGAGGGACAGAGAGAGACAGCACAAGTGTGGAGGGGGAGTGGCAGAGGGAGAGGCAGGCTCCTGTCTGAGCCGGGAGCCCGATGCGGGACTCGATCCCAGAATCCCAGGACCATGACCTGAGCCAAAAGCCAATACTTAACCGACTGAGCCACCCAGGCTTCCCTGTACAGCAATTTACTTTATCAACTTTCTTAGCAAGGCCAAACCCACAAGGTGACAAATGAAGAGTAATAAACCCCAGATGGAAAAGAAAAGCCCATGGGGGGGGGATAAGAAATCGTGGAAGACAACCATGTGCTCTCCTAGATTCTATGCTCTTGTGCCCCAGGCCCGCCTCTGGGCGCGTGTCCAGCTCTGCAGGGGCATCGTCCTGGCCTCAGTAAGGTTGCTGTCCAGACACAAACAGGTGATGCTGTGGAGAGGTGGTATCTGGCTACGTTTCAGGCACGATACTTAAACTTCTGCCCAGGGCGCCTGGGTGGCTCAGTAGGCTCATTTATATTTATTTATAAATAAATAAAATCTTTTTTTTATTTTTTTTTTTAATTTTATTTATTTGACAGACAGAGATCACAAGTAGACAGAGAGGCAGGAAGAGAGAGGAGGAAGCAGGCTCCCTGGACCCTGGGATCATGACCTGAGCCGAAGGCAGAGGCTTAACCCACTGAGCCACCCAGGCGCCCCTTTTAAAAAACAAAAACAAAAGCTTCTGCCCATGTGCTCTGTCATTAACTTTTGGGACAGTTACCATTGGGTGAACAACAGGACACAGATCTCTTCCAGTGCGTCTCTGTGGTAGATTTCAGATTCAGCAGGGGTGGAGCCTGTTGTTGGCCTGGGAAGCTGGTTGGCCACCCCCAGGTGCCAGGGAACCAGCCCCTTCTATGTCAAGAAGTTGGGAGGACCCTCTGAGCCAGACTGAGAGAGACTTGGGTCTGTAGCCGTCCTCATCGCTAATGCCTTGGTGGTGGTGCTTTGCCTGTACAAATATGTTCTAAATTCCATATGAGTCATAGTTCACGGAAACCTCTAGAAAATCTCTGCTATAGGTAATACTATCTCTGTCTTGCATAGAAGGAAACTGGAATTCACTGGGACAAAGTAATTTGTTCAGAGTGACTGGTTGGTGAAAGGTAGAGCTGGGCTTCGAGCCCTGGAGGTGGGGCTCCAGAACCCACACTGTGAGCCATGGTGGTAGGTGGCTTCCTGTAGGAAGAAGCCTTCCTAGCTCTAGGGAATGTCATTCACATATGGATACCAATCATTGGCCCATCCGTCTCTACCTTGGCGTCATATTCAGTCACTGGTGTGTGTGTGTGTGTGTGTGTGTATGTGTGTGTTTAATTCTAGGAGAAAGGTGGATTGCTTTTGTCTAGTGCAGTTGAGAAGTGGAAGAGGAGTCCCATGTCCATCCTATCTCTTTGAGGGAAGTTGGTGTTAGAAAGAGAGAGAGATAGGCTTGATTTGCAGCAAAGGTCGTGTTTAGATACCTCGAATTTCCATCTACCTAATATAATTAGCAGGGGACTGAAGCCTAACAGAAACCGTTTTTGCTACAAGTTGCATGCCTACGTTGACTCTCTCTGTATTTTTCTGAGTAAAAGACCCTTTTGAGACATCTTGTATAGAAGGAATAAGTTCACCTACAGTGATTCTGATGGCAGTTTTCAACCAGAGATGTCAAAAGAGGGTGGGACAGGAAAAAAGTTGAGAATGTCCAAACTCATGGCTGGAAAGTATCAGACTTTGAAAATGGCCTTTCTGCACTTTCTCAGGGGGAGCATTGGATCGGTATGGGGAGAGGACCTCTTTAAATTGGGAATAAACACTGGATGGGCTTGTCGTTTTCAGCCTGTATCCACGCATCACGGCCTTTTCTCTGGGAGAATAAATGTCACACCACAGGCTGGTCCAAACCACTTCCGTGACGTACATCCGTACCGGAAAGCTTCTCACCATCCACCAGTTACTTGGTGTACCCTGTGCTGCCTGCAGTGAGTTAACTTGGTGCTGTTCTTACCGTGTCAGGAGGACAGTAGGGAATAAACAGCTGGGAGAACTACAGCGCCGGGGAATGTGGGCGGAGAACCACCGACATCGCGTTCGGTCATCACTGTGAGGAAAACGGTGGATTGTGAGAACACATGAATTGCTTGTAGGGAGTGCAGTTAAGAAGAGGAATTGGGGATGGCTATCTGAATTACTTGACGGAAGTCAATGCCAACAAAGATTAGAAGGAGGAACTGTGGCAATTTAGAAACTGCGAGAGCCCAGAATAAGGGACACAGAGGTGACCTTGTAACAAAAGCCCGAAGGTACAGGCTGGGAATAGGCTGAAATGAAGGAAAAGGCCTATATGGGGAGTGTTGTGACCAGGGGACAACATGTCACCAATGTTGTCATTGTTGTTAATAATCTTGGGATTCTAATGACATATACCAGATTTGAGCAATAGAATTACCTTCAATCCGAGCCAGCAAGTTTGCAAGGTAAGTTCTACTATGTGCATGAAATCCTGCACCAGTTGTCTGGGTAAAGCAAGAGAGACACATACGACACAGAGTTGACCCTGAGAGTGAGCCCCTCTAGCAGTGTGCACCCCTTGTGTCTCTCCTGTCTCATCTTCATCCTGGCCCCATGGCTGGGGAAGGGTGGGGAGTCTTGAATTTTTATAGCTGACAGTAGATAATCTACACAGAATTTTGCTTCATATATATTTTTGTGAAATAGGGGAGATGCGTTCCTATGATGAAAAATATCTTTGCTATCCAAAGGATAATAAGAAATATTAAATTAAGGAATTTCCTGCTTTATTCAAAATGATTTGTCACTAAATAAACAAAATATTTAAGGAAGGCATATCAACTTACAAGGAATAGTCAACATATAAGAAATACATCACCACATAAGAAAAAAGAAAATCAACTACTAAAAAGCTCCTCAACCCTTTTACCTTCTCTCTGCGCCCCCCTCACTGCTCAATAGCACAGATGGCTTAGTCCTTTTCCCATATCTTGAGGAAAACGCTCCTGGCTTTGGGGACTGCCTCGGCAGGCTGGGGATGTTGCAGGAAGAGGCCCAGACATGGCAAAAGCCCTGATTCAAAATTCAGCAGGAAAGAAACTAATGAAGAAGTGTATTTCCCGAGACTCAAGATAAAGGAAACTTAAAAATCTCTTAAGTATAGGTTTTCCAGTAACGGATAACACATGTTCTTTTCTTAGAAATTAGGTTATAGCCATTTTTTTTTCTTTTCTTTCTTCCTTTTTTTCTTTTTCTTTTTCTTGCTTGGTTATAATGAAGTTTCTGGACAGGCCATCAAAACAAAAACATGAGGTCTGTTTTGGGAACTGCTGTATGCTGGGGTGTTCGTTATATTTCTCTGTTGTGCCAGGCTAAGTACATCACAGGAAGACAGAATTGTCCTTGCCTAGAGGCACCTAAGGCTCTTTGTATATAAATAGACACGAGAAGAAAATCAAGCCTGAGCCAAAGTCCGTGGCCTCCTTTCCTCCAGCATGCAGACAGATCTTTCAAGAGCAGCACAACCAAATCCTGCAGTTCTCTTGAAATGCTTAGTTCTCATAAACCCAGGGGCCATGTTCACCTTTGGGGTTGAAAACCTGCTCAGTCTTCACAGGTTCTTCTGAGTATTGTTTTTCCGTAATTCACCCAACAACTGGTTTCGTACACATGGGACGTATTATGAATTTCTGTTATGTGAATGAGAAACAGTATGGTGAGGTGGGGGAGGCATTGGGCCCCTCTAGTGCTAGAGACATGGCTTCCAAGCCCAGGGTGTCCCTGCCTGGCCCTGTGTCTTTAGCCACATCATCACTCCCAAGCCTCAGTGGTCATCCTGTTCTGTGATGGGGATTGCCAACAAGAGTGTTTGGTTTTTTTTTTTTAAGAGGTAGAATTCCATACAAATTTAAAGTATTTCATTCTGACCTTTGTGTTTCTCCTTCTCTGTGGCCCCATGGAGATCTCTACTATGAAGCAAGGCTCAAGAGAAAAGAAAAGAGAGCAACCTAGAACTTTACCTGTATGACATTTGGAGCGCAATATAGTTTCTATAAAATCAATTTTATGGTTTTAGCCAGAAGGGGTAAAAGCATACTCCTGGTTTTTCTTCTCCCCATGACTGTTTCCTAAGTCCCATGGCTCCTTCACCTTCTTTTCCTGACCCTGAAGATCGGATTGCCATTGAGCCCCTTGCTCATCCCACATCTCTCCACTGTGTTCTCTTGGTCTCCTAGCTTTAAATATGCGCGTGACTTCCAAATTCTGATCTCCAGTCCTGAGCGGTGCCCTTGAACTCTAGACTCGCATACCCGACTGTCCCTTTAATATCTGCACAGGGATGTTCAGGAAGCGCCTCGGACTGAGTGTGTGTAGAGTAGACCTCTTGCTTTCTTCCTCTGCTCTTTCCCTACTCAGCCTTCCGTGTCAGTGCCACTGCCTGTCATGCCAGCACATCACCTAGGTCTTTCTTCACCTGTCACCTCTTCAGAGACACCTTTTCTGTCCATCCCAGCAGGAATTCTCCCCACTTCTTGACCTGCACCCCCCCCCACCTCGCTTCTCATCCCTATCTTTTGCTCCAAGAGCTCCTTCAGGATCTTACCTATCTTATTTACCGCTACATTCTCAATATCTCAAAGGATGCCAGACTCATAATGGGAGTTGGATGAATGTTTATTGAAGGAAAGAAAACGAGTGAATGAGTGAGAAGAAAGGATTGAAACAGTTGAACAAAGAATTTGCTAAAGGGACACCTGGGTGGCTCAGTTGGTTAAGCGGCTGCCTTCGGCTCAGGTCATGATCCCAGCGTCCTGGGATCGAGTCCCACATCGGGCTCCTTGCTCAGCAGGGAGCCTGCTTCTCCCTCTGCCTCTGCCTGCCACTCTGTCTGCCTGTGCTCGCTTGCTCTCTTTCCCTCTGTCTCTGACAAATAAATAAATAAAAATCTTAAAAAAAAAAAGAATTTGCTAAAGACGGAGGTACGATGAAAGGAACTGGTTAAGTGCTGGGATGCTATCCCTTAAATTTTGTTTAAATCTTATTTATAAATTCTTTATTGAATTTTCTTTGAGTTCAGGGAGTGTTAATTTAGGGATTGTTAAAGTTAATTTAGGGATTGAGGAAAAAGTATTTACACTTAGGATCTAATAGTAGTACTAATTGATGAAAAGGTACTTCTGAGGTTGGGTCCAGAGACTAAATGCAAAACTCAAATTATTTGATGCTTATGTAGATGTTCAAAGTGCAGCAGAATGCTAATTACTGTGTCCTTGTCAGTCCTAGTCATGGAAACCCGGCACCCTGTGCTGAAGTTCCCATCCTTTTTACCCTGTTGTCAGTGAGAGTGATGGATAGAGAGCGAGGCTGACAAACCTGCTTCCAGCCCAGCCTTCCCAGGCCTGCGGCTTCTGGCTATAAGAAGGTGCTCCGAGGAGGCCTCTTTGGAACTGACTCCTGAGCATTAATTTCTTCCACCAGGAGATCAGTAAATGACCCTTTCCACCTGCTGCCATCCAGATTTGGAATCTGGTTACATCATTGACTTCTGCTCCTGCCGGATGAATTTTACAGTCAGTCTCAAGGAGAATGATGGCATTTCACATCACTGCTCTGCCTGCCAGCCTCTGTTTGCGGGGACAGTTCTCTGCGTCCAAAATAAACTTTATATGGTGTCACTTCCCCCCTTTGCAAATTGATGAGTTGGGGAGCTGCACACTTAGGAAACACTGACTTGCTGTTCTTTGGCCAGTATCTAGATTGTGAACTTCTGAAACCTTAAAAATAAAACCCTCATTTGTCACTGCAAGATGAATAGAGGAGCTGTAGTGCCATCTGCTGGCCACCTGGGGAAATGCAAACATTCGCTAGTAGAAGCACCTCTTCTAATGAAAAGATCCAAAGTGCCAATCTGAGGATAAATTTTTAAATATGTGTGATAATTTGAATAAAGTAGATACAGATTTTAAAAATTACAGGCTAGCATTTTATAGAGGAAAATGCATTTATATTTTGTGGTAACTGAAATAGTGAGAGCTTACCTTTTCATGCAGTGTGGGTTCTGGAATGTATTTATGGTAGAAGACATTCCCATTTGTCAGGAAGAATGAAAAATGGGTTGGAAAATAGAGGTTGGCCTTTGAGTTCTGCAAGAATAGGATATAAACAATTTTCTGGACGTTTTTTCTAGAGAGGAAGAGTCCAGCATCTGGTGGAAAGACAGCTGGGCTGCCCATGTCTAGGGAGAGCTCCCTGTTGGCCTCTAACCAGCTGGTGGAACCTTGGACCACTCCTGTATCTTCTGGAGATCATGTTCCCTATAGAATTAGGATTGGATTCAATGATGGGTAAAATTCCTTGCAACTCAGTAAGGGACTATTACTATAATCAGCAAAGGACTGAAGGAAAGTAATATTTCTTTAGGATGTTTTCCCTGTGAAAATATTTCTTTTATTTATTTATTTTTACTTATTTTCGTGAGAGGGAGCAGATGAGTGCATGGGAGCATGTGGGGGACAGTAGGAGAAGCTGCAGACTCCCCACTGAGCAGGGAGCCCAATGCAGGACTGATCCCAGGACCTTGAGATCATGAGCTGAGCCGGAGGCAGACACTTAACTGACTGAGCCACCCAGGCACCCGAAAACATGCCTTTTAGGAAAAGTAAAAGTTCACATACATATTTGTAATTTATTACATAGTTAAGTAGTTGGTCAAGAGCTAGGGATATTTCATGTCTTTGGTCCTTGGCAGTTAGGTCAAGAGTTTCCTAATTCCTTAGAGTGATTTTAAAAATAACTGTGCTGCTTTCTTTGCTGTAAGCAGGTAAGGCAAAAGCAGGGGGTAACTGTGCTGGGAGGTGGACTGGTGCACATTACTATGATTTTGAGCTCAAAATGCAACAGAATAAAATTTGAAAAAACAAAATACAGGAATGCAAACTTTAGCTCACATATTATTCCTTTCTTTCTTTTTCTTTTTTAAGATGGATTGATTTTGCAGTGAGAGAGCATGGAGTAGGGAGGGGCGGAGGGAGAGGGACAAGTAGTCTCCATGCCAAGCAGGGAGTCTAATGCGGGTTCGATCTCCTGACCCTGAGATCACCACCTGAGTCGAAACCAGGAATCAGCCCCTTAACCGACTATGCCACCCACGCACCCATATTTCTTTAGAAGGATCTTCTGCTTTAACCCCAGCCAGCTAGCCAGCTCTCTACAGTCTGCTCCCTGCTGCCACTTTGCTGTGCCCGTACCTCTGTACCTCTGTGGCCCTGAGCACTTAAATGACCCACGGCTGCTGTTGCTTCCTTTTCCCTGTCCTCCACCTCCAGCCCTGCCTTCCCCTTCCTCCTGCTGTTGCTTCTCCTGTGTGCCTACTTCTTTCTTCTTCACTCTTGGTTGTTGCATCAGGAGTCCCATTTCTTTGTAATCATCAGGGCAGAGAGGAGATCCTTGGAGCTTCACCTTGGCAAAATTCAGTAACAGGGTAGGTTTTCCTTACATTTTCTATGTTCACAGCTAGTGGTGATGGGAAAGAATGCCTTCGGGTGTAGCTCTTGTCCTCAGCACCCAAGATGCCTCCTCCCCTGTTTCTTTCTGAGCAACTCCCCTCCCGGACAGTAGAGGTCTGTTAGATTTGTGCGCGAGTCAGCAACGGTCCTCTTCTCTCAGCCTTTGGCTTGGAAGGTGCTTACGGGCCCAGCTGTTGTGCTCACCTGGCCCCCAGCAGGCAGCCGGCATCGGCGGCCCTGCCTTGAAGAGAGGTGTGTTATCCCAGGTGGCTCTGCGTGACAGAAAGCCCCATCCTGCTTTCTCTGGTCACCTCAAATCATAGAGGTCCTTTTCCCCCATAAGGTGGACCACACATCGCCGTTTGCTCTTCTCTTCCTCTGATGCCTCTGGCCTCCCAGCCTCTGTTTCCCCGTGCGTTCTCCCATCAGGAATGCCCCCCCCCATCCTCCCTGGCAGGTGAATGTAGTGAAGATTCAGGTGTGAACCCCTGAGGATCCTTGTGTTTCTGTCCGGATACAGGTTCCTTCTTCCTGACTTTCCTTATCCACACGTGTACGCCGAACTTACTACCCTCTAGGTTCTAGACCCGCCCAGGGAAAGGCTCTGCTCCGCTCTCCTCTGACCTTGAGGAGAGAACCCGTTTGAACTTACTTTGGTTTCTTTCCTTCCTAATTTAAGTTCTGTCTATGTGTGCTCTAAAGATACAAGTAATTGGTTTTGGGTTGTGTTCATGTTTCAAGTTATTTGGATCTGTGCAGCCGCAGTAGGGGGCGTGTGGGCCATCTTTGGTGTCCAGACACATGTTGATGAGCTTGGACACGTTTTTTATAAAAACATGGAATTATTTGCCATCACTTAAAAATGTGGAGCTGCTTTTTTGTTTTTGTTTGTTTGTTTTTTAAAGCAGATTTCCTGGCTTCTCTTTGAACAGAGGAGGATCTAGCAAGGCAGATAGCCTGCCTGCCAACCGCCAGCTGCCGTCCCCTCCCTCTATGTGGGGCGTCTCATTGCCCACCTTTCTCCTGCAGCCGACTGCCCTACTCATCGCTAGCCTGAGCAGCCGGCACTTGTGGTCCTGCGCCTGTATTTTTACTACGATCTGCTTTCTCTGTCCCACTTACACAAGAGACTTCTCAGTGGCAGTAACTTAACGTGTGGCTAGTAGTTCACAGAAGTGGATCATCGGGTGATCGTCTAGTGAAATCCATTCCCTTCATTTAATAGAGGTCTTACCCTGGAGTGAGTCTGCAGTAAATGTTGACAAATGGTTCCTAAGTGTGTTTCTAGAAAGGCAGCAGCTAGAAAAGGCGAGCGGTGAATACTGTATCAGAATCTTCCTGGCTCGTCTAGGTGGTGATGATGCCGGGGCGGCCGAGTTGGGAGGGTTTTCGGTCCTCACACAAAGGTAAGGCTCCCTCGTAATCAGACATATTTTTCTTTTCTAGGAGCACTCTTCCTAAGTCAAACTCAGAAGACAGCTCTGTAGGTCAGTATTCCTTTTCTTGGTTTAACGACTTAAATTATTTTAATACTTTATAGAACACAGAAACTGTGAACACAACAAAAACCACAAAGAATGTTTGTACCCAGGAAGAAACACTGTTAAGATTTTGATACATCTCTTTCCTCTCTTTACCCCTACCTGTATGTTTCCTTTTAAACATAATTGGGAACATACGCTGCATATTATTTTATAATTTCTTTCAATTGAATTCCATTCAGTTGAATAACATCCTGAGCATTTTCCCACATTGATTACATATTCTTTATGATAAAATTTTGAAGTCTGTAAATTCCATCATATGGGATGGGCCACAATTTAAATCAACCATCTCTTGTTTGCTGAACATTTAAGTTGTCTCTAATTTTTGCTCTCAGAGAATTGATTCTATCCTAAAAATCCTTGAGCCTATCCCTAATCATGTCCTTAGGATAAATCCTTTGATTTAGAACTTTTGAATCAAAGACTATGCACAATTAAGGTGTTAAATATTTTATATTTCCTTGATTATAAAACCCACTCTTGATTTAGTAACATCTTTTCTGTTGGGTCAGAGCAAGTCTGGCAAGGTCATTGTGATGAGAAGCATAAGTGCTTGGATCAGGTTTTGATTTGGGTTTGAATCAGGAGTCTTCGAATTCAGTGGTTAGGGCCTGGGCCAAGTCACTTGCTTCCTGAAGTGTCCACTTTCTCATCCACTAAATGGGAACAATAATACATCCTGTTTATTGCCATATTAAGTGAGACGAGCCATTAGAGAACAGGGTGCCTGGGCATGGTAAGTACTCAGTACATGTTAGCTGCTATTTATTTTTCAATTTGCACCTTCATTTTGGAAACATTAAAGTAGAGGAAGGGGAGAGTATATCCTCCAAGAAAAGAAATACGTGTGATCCTGAATTGCCTGAGAGGAAGGCTGAATGAGTGATGGTCCTCCTTCTGCTCTCACCTTCCGTGCTAGTATTTGCTGCAGCTGGAAAGCAGCAGGTACCCTCACACTCCCCTCCGAGATTCCAGGTACTGAGGGAGTCTCCGAGCAGCGGGCGTGGGCTTCATTCCAGAGCTCCGGGGCCCATCTGCACTTACATGAGGGCCTCCGGTGTTCCCACATAGTGCTGTACAGAGCCCAGGAGCCCTGTGGACAGGGGTTGCCACGTGTCTGTGCCTCATTGGCCAGCACCGCCAGACTAGACCTTGGAAACCAGCAGCACATCTCTCCACTGGGCCGTTTCCAGTGGCCACGTAGCAGCCAGGGACACCGAGTGGTGACAGTGACAAAGCTGTTGCTGTGCATGTGCCCCGTCTGCATGAGACCTGCCGTTTCATTTCATCTTTAAACACAGGGCTAGTCTCTTCTTTTACTTGCTCTTTTCCTTTCCTTTTGCTTTTTAAAAGGCATTGTAGATCAGCGATGATGGGAACCCTAGCAAACACTGGAGATGTCTAGCTACAGCAGTGACATGGTTTTCCCCTGCAGACAAGGGCAGCTGTCCCCAAAACGGTCCGGGGGGGGGGGGGGGGGGGAGCTCCATTGGGAGCTGTCACAGCAGGACGGCAGTCTGCTTTTCTCGTCACTGTACCCTGGGTCAGCTGCAGATAGTAGGTCAGCAAGTGGCCTGAAAGCCAGAGAGGCAGGAGCCCCTCTCCCCATCTTGCCTACCCTGCAGCTGCATCCCCTGCCTCCCAGCAAACTCGATGCCACGGAGTAACAGCACAGGTCAACCCCACGGGCTCCCGGAGCCAGCTCTGAGGACGGACGGACAAGCGCACCCAGGACATAACCCCCCTCCCGTCGTCTTCATTAAGTCTGCAACAACAGAAATAAATCAAGGGGAGATCAACAACACGGATAATGACAAAACAAAGTTCGCTTCTCAAAGTGTTCCATTTGTGGTTTCGTTGAAATAATTGTGGCCGAGACCTGAGGGGGAGACTCGACCACAAGACAAGACAGGGCAGAATTAGACACACTAGTTAAACAGCATCAAAGTGAATACACGAATGCGTGTTTTGCTTGCCTTTTTGATGTTTCTTTATTTCTTGTCTTAACCCCACTGCTCTATTACTTGCTGCTAGGAAATTTGCATTTCCTTTAAACAACTTTTTAGGCATTTCCAAGTCTTTCATAAACCGAAAGAGAAAAACTGTCTTTTTGTGAAATCAAAGTATTCTTATAAGCTTTGAATTATAAAGAAGAGGCTACTTTTGTTATTAATGAATTTATTGCTTGTGCCTTTTTTCCCCCTTTTGTTTTTAAAGGAAAAGGAGATTGGAAGAAGAAAAATAAGTATTTCTGGCAGAACTTCCGAAAGAACCAGAAAGGAATAATGAGACAGACTTCAAAAGGTACTGTGCCACAGCTGGCGGAAGTAGGTCCTTTTAGCTCCCAAATGTTGAAAAGCCTGTGCCCACTAATCTAACTGGAGCCGGCCAGTCAGAAACACTCGTTGCCTGGGCCTGCAAAGATTCCAACCAAGTTTTCTGACAGTCCTCTCGTGACTTTTAAGACTTCATCCCAGTGGGTTTCTTTTTTTTTTTTTTTTTAAATCAAAGAAAACAAAATGAGGAGAGTTGGCAGGTCTTCTTTTTCATAGATCTGAGAGCAAAGACCAAATCTTTCGTTTTCTTGGTCACACCAACCTCAGGAAGATCTTTACTCGCCAAGATCTATCCCAAAAGGGTTGAGCAAGTCAGAGCATTTGTTAGTTTTGGACCCATCCCCCGGCCCTGCCACTTGGGGCCTTTGCAATCTTCTGGACTGGAGATGCTTTTCTGTGGCAGGCCAGTGACGGGGTTGTTGTTGCCCCTGGAAACTCTGTCCCCTGGTCTGACATCATGGGAATTTGCCCGGGCTGCTTTGTGGAGGGAGCCCTGCCCTCCTCTTGGCCGTGTCTTTGTTGTTGTTTATATAGTAAGTAAATATGTCATCCCTTTGAGGCCCAGTTATGTAATTTATGTTTCCCCTGTATTCAGAGAGGAAGCAGACTCAAAGCCGCTTCTCCATCCCAGCCCAGCCGAGTGAGGTTATCGTGAGATGAATGTTCTTAGTGGCTCACCAGTGACTGTGTTTACAAAATCACAGCGTCCTCCCCTGTTCAGAATGCTGCTCCAAGTACTCATACACGTGGAAGGGAGACACGTGGGCAAGGACAGCCTGTATGCAAGCACACACCTGGGACCCCAGCCGCATTCACCAGGGTTGTTCTGGCTGTCCTGGTTTAAGGCTGATTCTTCAACATTCCCAGTTTTTCCTTCTGCTACACACCCAAGACCACTTGGGATTCAGAGTAAACCTTGGATCCTGACGAAGTCTTATTTAGAAAGGAAGGAAGGAAGGAAGGAAGGAAGGAAAAAGAGAGAGAACGGGCTGCAGGGGTCGAGGGAGGAAGTCAGCAGTTTACTTACTGGCTCATGTGCGTTTCTGTTCAGAAACCCACCCAGCGCCCCGGCATTCCCTCCACCCTCGAAGGTGACACACATAATAAAATGAATCAAACTGGCAGGCTTGTCTCCTAACCCAGCACACACTGTTATTCTTCCCGGACAAGTAGATGAGTGGCGAAGAGAACTTGGAACTTTCTGGGCTGATTGATGACAAAATGGAAATGAGATAGGGAAACGTAGGGGAACATAAATTCCAGGGCTGGCCCTGACTGCTGTGGTTTCCTCCGGGTCTGCAACCAGACTCTCTTATTGGCCCTCGACGCCAAGGGCACATTAGCCGTGGCCAAGCATCCTAGTGACATCGAAGCTGGTGAAGTCTGTATGAGAAAGAGGGGGCAGGGGAAGGATGAGGAGCTAGAAGATGGGTTTATTCCCAGCCAGGGCGTTACCACCCACTTCCACTGACCTGTCCTTCCTGACACGCTGACCAAAGACACACAAGCTGGCGTGGCTCACGTATGTCACAGGTAACGGCGGTCTGTTTGCTTCGCGGGAAAGCACTTTCGAAAGGTCCTATAGGGGGATTCTCTTAGCCCCAGCAGTTCTGGCTGCCTTAAGTTTTGCTTTTCATTTTGTTTTGTTTCCTTTTTAGAGGAAGTGTTGGGGGAGGGAGAGAGAGAATCCCAAGTACGCTCCACGCCCCGTGCAGAGCCTGACGTGGGGCTGGGTCTCAGGACCCTGAGATCATGACCTGAGCCAAAATTAAGAGTTGGACGCTTAACTGACCGAGCCTCGCGGGTGCTCCTGGCTGCCTTCAGTTCTGAGTGGGAATTTGAGTTCTTCTCACAGTTTGAATACATATTTATGATGAGACTTTCTTTTTTTTTTTTAAGATTTTATTTATTTATTTGACAGAGAGGGAACACAAGCAGAGGGAGTGGGAGAGGGAGAAGCAGGTTTCCTACTGAGCAGGGAGTGCCAATGCAGGGCTCAATCCCAGGACCCTGGGATCACGACCTGGGCCCAAGGCAAATGCTTAACGACTGAGCCACCCAGGCACCTCTGACAAGACTTTCATATATATGCATTTATAATAACCTTCCTTCCAGTGAACCAAAATGCTCCCTACCTGTGATTTTATGTATTTACGCCTATCCTCTTAGTAACAGTGGTCAGACAGCTTTATAGGAATCTAGGATCTCAACAGGCCACACGTCTCATTCTGCAGCTTATTCTGTGACCTTAATGTTAGGAAAAAGGGGTCCCTCCCACTGCTCTCAAAAAGACTTTCTTCTTGTTCATATTTGAAATAGAAGGACACAGAGGACCGTCAGCCGAAGGAGCCTTGGAATGCTTGTCTGCTCTAGGTGGGTCTTTAAATCCGGTCTCTGACCCACCTGTTATTCCAGACTTCCTGTCAGCTTTCTTCCAGAACTCTTCCACTAGGCCCTCGATCACAAAGGCTCCAATCATTTTGAAGGATTTGTTTCTGTGGTAATATCCCTATGTTCTCAGAGCCTATTTCTCAGTGAGATGGGCTCGTGGGCTTTCCCAGAAGTAGCCCAACGGCTCCTGTCGCTCAGCAGTAACGTGCAGTGTGGGACAATGCCCCTGAACTTTCTCCTTCTCTAGTCCTGACCAGCGACTTTTCAGGACTCAGCATCCTGTTTTATCTTCCTTTTTTTCCATTCCTGTCTTTTGTCTTCAATCTCTAGGAGAAGATGTGGGCTATGTTGCAAGCGAGATAACAATGAGTGACGAGGAACGGATTCAGCTGATGATGATGGTCAAGGAGAAGATGATCACCATTGAGGAAGCACTCGCGAGGGTAAGGGTGCAGAGGCCTGGTTTACGTTTGTGAGAACTTGACCCGCCTTATGTGGACAAATGTTTGGGGAGTTGCTGTAGATTGTGTCCCCCTTGCCCCAATTCATGTGTTAAATTCTAGTACTCAGTGCAGCATTATTTGAAAGTAGGTCCTGTGGAGGTGCCTAGGTTCTAAGGGGGGAGCCCTTGTGAATGGAATGAGCTTACAAAAGAGGCCCCAGAGGGCTCCCACACCAGAAGATGGTGGTCTGTGAACCAGGAAGCTGGTCCTCACCCCACACTAAATCTGCCAGCTCCTTGATCTTGGACTCCCCAGCCTCCAGAACTGTGAGCAATTTCTGTTGTTTATAAGCCATCGGTTTATGGTAATTTGTTATAGCAGCTCTACTGGACTAAAACAGGGGTCTCAAAAGTACAGGAATATATTATTTAAAGTAGTATTTTGATGATATTTTGGTAGTCATCAAGTACCTTTTTTATCAGATGAAATGCCAAATTCCATTCTATTTACTTAATACAAGCATTCCATGTTGTGAATTTTCATTTCTGTATTTAGTGACTACACACATGAACGAATGGCAAATATTTTTGAGCTTTGGACCACTTTAATGAGGAAAATGATTCTCTGAATGCCATTATGAAATACATAAGCCTTATAAAAAGATTGATAAGAATATAATAATGATAAATTATTAAATAAAAAACAAAGTGAAACTTAATATAGTACAACCATTATAAACTTCTGTTCTATAAGATGCTGTCACAAAGTGATCCGAAGGGGCACGTGCACCCGAATGTTTATAGCAGCAATGTCTACAATAGCCAAACTATGGAAAGAGCCTAGATGTCCATCAACAGATGAATGGATAAAGAAGATGTGGTATATATACACGATGGAATACTATGCAGCCATCAAAA